>ML811425.1:82521-116304 GCA_009831015.1 Picea engelmannii | reverse complement strand
TTGGGGGGAAGCCCTGCACCTTCAGGTTCAGTTTCTAGACCCGTATAATGCGCTCCTTAATGACTTTGGCCTGTATGATTGCCTCAACCTCGACATGGCCATCAACTTGACATGGGGGAGGGGTATTATCCTTCCCCCTAACAACTTGAACCCATGACTAGAGGGTTTCAACTTTCTTGCAAGGTCTCTGCCTCTTATTTAAAAATAGCCTGCTAGTAGAGGATTTCCTCATGCTTATTTTTGAGATCTAAGATCTCCACATGGAGGTAATCTACCAGTGGATGAAGGGTTTCCTATATCTTGGCCTCATCCATGAATTGTTTCAGAAGGAGGTTCTCAAATTCTAAATCCGAAACCTGGTTGGTGAGGATTTGAATTTCTGCCTGTAATTTATAGTTCATCAATTCCAGCATATCCATTCTCTTGAGCAAATCCTATCCACAAATCAAACCTGTCAGAGGACTGATGGAAGCTTGCACAGAGAATTTTTTCCGTAGACCCCTTCTAATCCGTTGAGTCACTACCCATCTGTAAGGTTTTGGGGGCAACAAACTACCATGGAAACCCTGCAGATCTATTGTCATAGAATCTGTGGGCAATAGGGGGAACACAGTCTGATGGAGAAGAGTGGAGATAGGAAGGGAGGGTGGAGAGTAGGGAAACAAGGGAGAGGAATGAGGGGAGGATGGAGAATAGAGGGATGGGGGCGATGATGGATGAGTCAAGGACAACAGAGGAGGAGCTACAGGGAGGAGAAGGGGCAACGGAATGGAGGGAAGAGAAACTGGACAGCATTCATCAAGGGAGCAAGGAAGAGTAACTGGTGCATATGGGAGGTCATCATTATCATCACTAAATAATGGAGTGGAAATCCTAGGAGCATCAGCATTTAAAGTGTTGTTGGCCCCATCACCAGTAATATTCCTAGAAACAACTCCCATATAATATTATTGCAGAGAATAAATTTTACTTGGATGGCGTTTGCAGTTAGGTATTAATGGTAGGTAAGAAAAATGCATTGATATGGTCTCCCATAAGTCATCTATGGATCTAGACTATTCTTGATGAGCTAACCCCTATGGCCAGATTGACCTTCTCTGCTAGATATTTAACACAAGGGCTTTCCACTTGCGGATTACTTTTCTTGGCTATATTGGCCAGATTGTATCTCACTTTCTCCCATGACTAAAACAGAAGGCATTCTTCTCCATACTCTGTTCTGTCAATTGAGATTTATTCTCCAGAACTTAAGGTTCTGAGGTTGGTATCCTTATAGATTCAAAATTAACCTCAGACATTGTTTTTATCAGTCATTCTTCAGCAGGAAATGACAGAACTAAAAGGATACTTGCATATAGTAGCTGCATATAAAGGACCAAAATATTTTGGACATAAGGCATTTCTTGGCTATGTATGACAACTGAGGCTGAGATCATTTAGGCCACAAAACAAGGAACTTTCACTGGTATTTAATAGCAAATTCAAATTTGTCAAAGCCTCCTAGAATAGGAGGTTTAAGAAATGAAAATTATAAGCATAGCCTTAAAAATTGTTTCAAAACATAAGCTTCCATGTCATTGTGGAAAGTCGTTTTTATGTTTTAATTAGTTAGAACGTAACATTGTCAACAATTTATTTGTTTATAAGAACATGCAACTGCTCAACAATCCAAGACATTTGTGGCACTCTAGCCTTGTTGACTAGTGTGCTCACTGTGGATTGTACTTTACAAGTTACCTTGAACATGATTATACTTGCAAGGATGGTAAGTGATGTGAACATCACATAGTAAATAGGTGATACAACTGCAGTGTTAAATGTATCCAGTGCCTGCATTACATGGTAACAGATCATGTCAGAGATCTCAACAAATACACCATCCATGATATCAATGTTAGAAACAATTTAAAATTTAAATAATACATACTAATCGAAGTGATAACCATAAAATTCTTTCTGTTGACAATAGTTCCTTTTCACAAATAGGATAAAATACCAAAATGAAATAATATAAATAACTGGGTTCTTGGATCAATCCAACATGGTACACTCTGGATTCTAGTTCTCTTAGGTCTAAACCAGATTCCCAAGATTCCTCAAGAACAATCTTGTAAGAATCCCACAGAGAACCCTGCAGATCACAGGATCCTCCAGCAGAAAACCACTAGAAAAAATAAAAATCACTTTTAAAAGAACGAACCTCACACACTTATTCTAGTCCATGTACAAATTTCAAACACCACTCCTCAAAGCATAAAACAAAAACTATAAATGAAAAAGGAGACAATATGAGTACTTTTAAGTTTGCCAGTCATATACATAAATGCTCTACTTTATATATGGCCATGAAATCGTGATGTACAAGTCAAAATCTATATCTATTGTCTATCAATTACTTCTATCATCTATGTTTTCCTGTATAGTATTATGCTTATTTTGATGCTTAGTGTTTTCCTCCACTGTCATGTGTATATTAATTATTAAAGATTTATTGCACCATGAACCCATAACTAAACTTTGAAAATGATGTAAACAAATCCACACAGCACCAGACACCCTCAAACCCAAGCCTAGTCTTACAGAAAGAGGAAGAGGATAGAACACAGACCATCCATTAAAACTAGTCTTCCAGCATAAATTTTAAATTGAAGATTCCAAACACTCTGCACTGTGGGGCTGAAAAGCCGCTATTTTTCAGTAATGAAGACACCATCAAGGAAAAAGGAAATTGAGGGATACAAAACTATGGACCAAGTAACTTCAAGCAATTACTATGGTCGTAGAATGAAAATTCCAGTCTATAGGTTAACATCCCTTGCTTCCATAGAGGTGACAAAAGTTGAAACCTTGGGATACGTACTCAAAAGTCATACATGTCAATGGAGGGTTGAGTAATTACTACTATGTGAAATGCTGGGAGCAACCAAAGAAAGAAAATCCAGTATATTATAGGCACAAGAAACAAAAATCCATGACTAGAATACTCCCTTTCATTTATTCTGAAATGCAATGTAACTCTGACATGGCAAGTTACCTTCTGACAAGCAATAAACAGCCGTAGCAGATTAAGCCTACATGTTGCTTAGCCCCAAATTTCTATCTTTCTTGATTTGGCTGCAAATATATGACAAAAGTGAAAGGCTTGGAACTGGATAGATGTTGTATAGGAATTTGGAAACCACTATCTTTTTTCCTTTCACAATATTTATTTATATTTTCCTATGTTGCACGAGTTTCCGGAACAGCAGGACAGGAGGGATGAGCTCTGGGGACAGATAGAATTTCCCCTCAAATTTCAGGTGAAGACACATGTCAATGGAGGGTTGAGTAATTGCTAATGTGTGACTCGTGAGATGTTGGGAGAGTACAACACAAATAGAGCGAAATAGTGTCGGTGCCCTTGGGCAAAAGAATGCATAAACTCACTTGAAAAAGATGATCTTACAAATGAAGGAGGTTGTGTATTTATACCAACTCCACTAGTGTTAAGGCACTTGCCCCAAGGAGGACACTAGGATGACCTTACCCTGAAATACAATAAAATACAATAAATTGTAATAATGGGTGGAACAACCCACAAATCAGCCCATAAAAGGCCTCAACTACCCACATGGTGGGATTACATGTGGCCACAAGTAAAGATTAGACAATATCTCATCAGTAAAGCCCATGACAGTAACTAGCAACTGTGAGGCACGTGGCCATAGGAGCTGAACAGAAAGAGGAGCATCCTCACCCAGTGGAGCAGAGTTGATCACCATAAAGACCAAGGAAAAAGTTGGAGCTGCGGAGGGTATCTAGTAGAATAGGGTTGCACAGGGTATCCCACAGCCCAAAGGTATCAAAAAGAATGTGATCACCATACATATTTAGATCAAATGGTATGTAGGCACCAAAAAGGGCATAATACAAATTAGAGTCCATTCGGTGACATTAATAGCATAATTATTTCTATTTTCTTACCCATATCTTGCGTATCCCTGAAAAGTTTATATATTTGACACAATATTGTGTTATTATTTATCATATTATGGAGTTACAATGACAGTGATACGTGCATATGAGTTGATCATTGGATCCATTATGACTTAGATGTGGCGATTATATCATTGTGGGCATATTTTCACCATTATAAACCATTGAGGACAATGCTCTGTGGTGAGGCTTTCAGTTGGGCAATATTATGGACATGTTTAACCATAGTGGGGTAATGTTGGTCACATAACCACCTCCCAGTAAAATAGTACACCTGTGGATAGTATGCTATTCAATAGTGCCATTAGGCTTGTTGCATAAGTTTGTATTATATTATTTATTATTTCAATTGCAAGTGTTTGCAACATGCTGGGTAACATAAAAGTCCGACTAGGAAGAGAGAGGCTGTGCCCTGTGTGCACAAACCCTAATTCTCAGCTGTAAATCGTGAGGTAAGAAGCTCTAGCCACTAAGCTTATAACACCTTCTGCCAGTTGCTATATGGTCAGTAGGTGGATTCAAATTCAAGGCATCATTATAATAATCACCAAGTGATGCGCTAGCATGGAAATGGAACTCCATGGAAGGTTATGTTAGCAATATAACATCCCCTACAGATGGTGATTTCCCATCGTGTAGACGATAATGGCCTTGGTCATCTTATAGCTTTAGCATCTATGCTACTGCTGAGTATAACAATTTGCTCTCCTGTGCTTGTGTCTCAGGTGTGGAGAAGAAGTCCTCAACACATCAGATCTCTTAAGGACTACTTCAAAGGCACCAGGCCTCAAACATCCTCTTTTACCCACAACATTTATCCAAGGTTGTAGTTCCCTTATCTGTCTCAAACATTTCACAAACATATTACATCATTCAGACCACATGCCTACAATCAATTTAAGCAATTATTGGATTCATGCAGGAAGTTTACCACCATATAGATGCATATTATGTCAGAAACAATAGTCATTAATATGTTTTAAAACTAGTTTCTTATATTGGAATGCACGAAGACAATCAACAAATGCATGGATAAGCAAAATTCAAGGAAAAGGAAATCACCTTATTTAAATAATTCATTTGTGTAATAATACAGGTACTAACAACCAAGGCAAAGAACCAAGTTTGTGGGTATATTAGCTGGTTCAACCCTGAAAAAGTCAGCTTCAAAGCAATACCTAATGCTTTGACACTCATAACCTGTCAATAGATAATGGACATCAGAATCAGTAAAAGAAGAGCACAAAAACAATAACACAATATGGAAGATGAGCATTGACTCATTGGATGATATCACACACACCTTTTACAAATGTCAGCAATACCTACCGAAAGAGATCCCATAAGAGAACAAATGCCGATGTAGACCAAAACATGTGTATGGCCATAAAGTGGCACAAAGTGGAAAATAAGAACAACAGCCACCGCTATCACAAGAGATGCGTAAAACAAAAAAGCTGTCCAAAGCACATATCAACCCACTAAACCCATCAGAATGCAAGGTTGCATACCAAAATATTTCAAGAAATGCATATTCTTCTCAAAATATGACAAGAAGCATCGCTGTTACAATTAGATTCAACAACTTCAACTCATTTCTTGTCACTATAAAAGTTGTGGAAATGTGTGAAAAGTAAACAGAAAATGGATGCAGGCAATTCTACCCCTACAAGAAGATGTTACCTGGCTCAGTAGCAAGGTTCCACACTTCCTTGACAGACTCAATATCCCTTTCCTGAGGAGCATGTAGAACAATTGTGGTCGAGCCAACAACGCAAAGAACACAACCTAAAATTCCAAATATATGTAGTTTCTCCCTTAAGATAAAATGTGCAAGAACTGCACTGTACAATACAAACATTCAGAATTGTCAGTCATTCAAAATTCCACTTACCCTTGTAATGAGAATTTTTCAGATTTCTTCAACAGTGTCTCTTATAAAGCAAATTTCTACACTATCCTCAGACAGAAAATCCAATGCCATACCTGACAATGATACTGAGTGCTCCCAAGGGAGTCACAAGAATAGCTGGAGCAAAAGCATAAGCTGCAAAGTTGGCTACCTCTCCAACAATCACTGTAATAACCAATCACAGCACTGAACATCAGACCAAACTGAACTAGTGCTCGGTAGAGAAGCTACAAAACTTCACTTTTGCATAGCATGGGAACTGAAATATTAGTGAACAATTGCTGATAGAGGTCTAAAATAGACAAATATTGTGTTGCTTACCGGCACTGAACTATCAATTTATTGAAAAGAGATAATGTAAAAAGCAATGAAAATACACAAATCTGCCAGACAGCCAATACACCAAGACAGTAGCCCAGACAGAAGGGCAAACATGCCAAATTTATATAGAGCCAAATCTCCAACAGGAAGCAAGAAAGTATAGATGGCAGATGCTAGTCAAAATTTCAAATAGATTTCATTTCCTGCTTGCAATCAAATTGCCAACTTCGTTCTAAAGATTTTTGGTTTTATCTGCGTGAGGATTTTGAACCTAAAAATTCTCTCATACAGATAAAACCAAAAATATTTGATAATAAAATGATCCTTAAAAGTTAAAACCTACATGGCACTACATGCTTTCTTACCAGACATGCCGTACATTGTACATGTTCTACCTGCAATAGTGTTTCAGTTTACTATGGCATTCATCAAATAATTTGAAACAATAATATTTAAAAAAGGAGTCATGAAATCCAACCTAAATGACAGACACCATCACTAAAGTCAATTCTCCACGACACTATGTGCCCTCTTACCATAGTGTCCACCATCCATGCCCTCCTCCCAAAATATAGCTTTATTTCCATCTCTCTTATCCTCGGTCAGTATTGCTAATTTGGATCCAGTCATGTTTTGAATACCATGTTAATCATAAAAAATACATCACCCCTTCCATATCCTGATTCATGATTTGAGTTACATATCATGTTAACCATAAATATGCATGGCACTTTCATATCCTGCCAAATACGGTTAACAGTCCAGACCAAAGTACCAGACTTGGTTCTGTAAAAAACACAGTGAAGCAGAAGAGTCAAGAGTTTGACTCAGATCAGGAAAAATTCAGCCAGAAGAAACACAGAAAGATGAGGGAGAATGAGGATTTTCGCACATTTTGGGGGTTCTGTAGAAACCTTGGTGAGTTTGACTCCACCAACCTGAGTTTGACTCGCCCCAAATCGGAAAAACCATTTTAGCAGCCTCTCTGACTCAGAATTGCAAGTTTGCAAGTTGAACTCGTGATTCCTGTTACCTTGGTCCAGACACATATACTGCTCCATGCCTCTTCTCTCTAGCAAGTATATCTAGAATGGATCTATTACAACCAACATTATAAAAGTGACTTCTAACTTGACAGCAGATAATCCTTACAGTCTTCAGCTTTGCCTTGTGGCGTGTGCATATCTTGGCAAGGTTATCCAATGCTCTTTTCACAAATTTATATTTCAAAACTCAAGGATTACATATGGCATGTGCTTGAGTCGTCACAAACCATCAATTGTATTGCAAGAGCATTTGTAACCAATGGATGCAAAGAATGATTCTAAAGTCGACACCAATCAACAAATCTGCAAATACTATCAAAGTGGAAGGACAACACCAATATGTAGCTAACAGAATTTCATTGGATAAGAAAACTGCCAACTGACTAAGATTGAAAGAACTCCAATGCACATCCATATAAAGATTCACTCCACAAAAACGACACTTCACTCAACCACCAAAATAGCATGCAGTGTTTACTTGTCATCAATCATAATGTAATAAGCATAAAAGTGCTTATACACAATATAAATAAAAGATATCTATGGAATATAATAATATACTGGATAATTGATAAGATTGATGAGATGATAACAACGAGGATAGACTCGAGTATAAATATACTCTAAAGGGTATTTCTATGAAGAGCCATGCCTTTTGACTATTTAGACACCTTTACATTATATTTAGCATACAGTTATCACTATTTATTATTATTATATTTATATATTACTTTATTATTTTACTATAAGATTTATATCCATTACATTGCCTCTCTCTTCAAAAAGCTTTGTCCTTGAAGCATTATTTAAAAATTACTTTCACCGACTCCATAGCATTCACCCACTGAAAACCAAGAACCAAAAGAGCACACAGAACTACCCTATAACCACTAAGGCAACGCCAAGATTGAGATAGAGAACGAGATTGAGATTGAGATTGTGAGCAATCGTCAAGCAAGAAGGCGAGGGAGAAGCACTCAATACCCCAGAGTAATCGAGATGAAGGGATGACAAAGAAATTGTGAGGGAGTTGATAGAAGCAAGGGATCCCTTATCAAACAAATCTTCAAAAAGTCCTTCAATTCCTAAGAGGCTTCATACTCACTTGGGGGAGCTGAAAGTATGCTCGCAAGTTGCAACTATGTCAATTCTTGGATTGCGACTAAAAAAGTCAAAACTCCCACAACACTCCAACACAGATCCCCAAACTCCAAATGTCAGTTGCCATTATGTCGAATGGATTCTTCAGGACAAAACAAGAACCTTCAAAACACTTGGGGCTCATGTATCTCAGGTTCCCAATGGTCAAATCATAACCATTGATAGGTCTTGACTCATCGATGAATACATTGGTGTTGAATTCTACAAGCTTCAAGTCTTCTCCATCCCTGTTGATCGAAATATTGGTGGGTTCCATGTCGAGGTGTGTGATGGTGTTTTCCCTCCAATATTTGAGCATGTAAAGCAATTTCCTCACATTCAATGAAGGGTCCCTCTTGTTGATTCCCTTGTGCTCTTTGATGAGGTTGTCCAGTGTTCCTCCATTTACATACTCGAAGAGAATACAATATATGTGAAGGTTGCATTCCACTAATGCCTCAATCCTTCTAACTGTGATTGGATTCACAGATCTAGAGTTTGGAATTTTTATAAGTCTGCGTAGAACATTGATTTCATTATTTATGTGTTCTAAAGCTGGTTGGAAATAATGTTGCACATTCAGTCGAACTAACCTTGTCTCCTCTATTAAAGATTTCTAGGAGCATCCCTTAACATTCATGTGGGGTGACTTACTAAGCATTGGACCATCCACAAAAGGTAAATAAACTACCTTGACCCTTCTATTGCTACAGAATAAAGCCATCACATACAAATTCAATCCATCATTGAATCTCATCCACTAACTGTCGAAACATCCTTAAGAGGTGTGCGATAATCTCTTGAAGCATCCATTACATATGGTTGTGAACCCACATGAGACTCCATGGAAAACAAGTGATGTGGCAATTAACAAGAATCTACTACGATTTAACTTTGAGGACCTTGAGAAGTGATTTCCATACTGAATTCAAATTGACCCTCTTTCTTTTTGTGAGCAATGTATTCATCTTTTGGTGGGGTTCCATTCAAATCCTAAATTGGTTAAAGGGTTTCCTCTTCGATTTTTGGAGCTTTAACAGTGGGTCAGGACTTTAGCTCTGCTTCCTTCTTTGAGTTTTCCTCAGTAGCATCCCCTTTGGAATCATTGTCTTCTACATCGATTTCATTGTCCTTGTCTTCCATATTTGTATCAATTTCCTTATTGGAATAATCGTCTCCTTCCTCTTCTTCACATTCCCTATCGGCTTGGGATTCAGATTCCAAATTGAAGTGAACAAAATCACATTACAAATGGGATTCAGATTCAAAATCTTTACCTTCATCTTCGCCTTCTTCGTTGGAGAGGTAACCATTTGTGGAGTTCATAACTCATGGCTCCACAAATTCCAGCCTCCATGAATTTCAACCTCCACAAAATTTGGCCTCCACGAATAATGATTTTGCAATGGTTTTGTCAGAGCGAAATTGACCTAGGATTGGCTTTGATACCAATGTAATAAGCATAAAGTTCTTATATGCAATAGATAAGATAAAATAATTTTATTAATGTCCAACAAATGACCACTAAAGTAGGTCAATGGGACTATTGGGTACAATGATGATAACACAAGGTAGGAACCCTAAAACAGYCCCTATAAAAAGCAAAATGCAGAAAGGAAAGTATGAAACTAATCTAAATCCTAGAAAGACAATTGCAAAAATGGAGAGACAATCCCAAAGAGAGATGTACAAGGTGAGAGRATCTAGTATCTGTGATGCAAATAGCACGAGCCTGTAATGCTCCACTGGAACCATCTTTCCTTAGACCCGAGGTCRAATCGAGGAAGCTCTAAATAGAGGTATGTCTAGAGGAAAAACTAGAAGAAGAGTTGGATTATGTACCGTGTTGCTACCTGGTATGTATGATATTGTTTGACTATTGGTATGAGATCTGGATTGGCAATGTTGTTGGTGTCTTATAGAAGTAGAGATGGAACTCTGAGTCCGCACTAATCTAGGGTTAGATATAATATCATTATCCTTCTGCCTCTTGGTGCCCATGGTAGATGGGAGCACCGTCAAAAAGTAATTGATCTATTGATTGGAGGCTAGTCCAAGATGTGGATGAGGCTAGAGGTTGGAAGCTAGGAGAGCGGAGCCGAAGGGCCTCCTACATGAATAAAGCCAAACATCTCTGGTTTGGGTACTCAAAGAAACTAGTAATAGTCTGCAGCTCTTTGAAAACACTACGGAATCGACCTCGAATCTCGTAGTAAACAGGGCAGCAGAAGATGAAGTGTTCTTCAATCTCAACCTCTTGAAGATGGCACATCTAGCATATCCAATCTAATCGGTGAATCTAGTGGTCCGTCTTGACCCAAAGTTAATGTGAGCCCACTTTGAACTGGCCTAGAGGAATACAAAAAGTGTGCATCCAATGGAAAAGTGTATAATGGAGCCAAACAATGAGTTCGACCCTTAGATCCATGAAGTGTTCAATGCAGAAGGCCATCTTTGAACATAACCCGCCCTGAGGGTTTATCCAAGTGACCTGCACAAACTACCTATAAATATCATCTCTAATGGTCTTGTTCATCTCCTATTGAGTAGGTAGAAGGTGGTCAGGCGCATCCAAGGAGCATTTAAACGGAGGAAATCAGTCCATCGCAATACCAACAGACTCCAAAAGATCCAAGACCCCCAACCAGTGCGGCTTGGAGGGCTAGATGAGGCAATGGACTCCGATGAACAATAGGCCAAATACGGATATCAATCCCCCCCTTTGTCGAGTCAGCAAATCTTCGAATGTGGTGTAGGAGTGAGACAAGGCTAAACACCATCTCGAACCGTAATGGCCAAGCACCAAATTGAGCAAGGATGATGGGCTAAGGGATTGCCTGCTTGTGTCTGATGATGAGGCAAAGAAGGAGGATCTGCACTCTCTATTAAGGTCTAGTCATACTCTAGCAAACAAGGCCCCCAAACCTCTGAACCATAGAGAGCTATGGGCTGAACAAGGGTGTCCATGAGAGACATCTTGGATGATATGTCCTAAAAGTGATTCCGGACAAAAGATATATATTAAATATAATAATATATTGGATAATTGACAAGACGATTACAATGAGGATAGCCACGAGTATCGCTATGAAGAGTCACACCTTTTAACTATTTAGACAACTTTACATCATATTGAATATAGGGTTATTATTATTTATTGTTATTCTATGTATATATTACTTTATTATTTTACCATATGATTTATATTCATCACACATAAATAGGAATGTTAATGGCTAGTAGATAAACTCCTACATGGACCAACAATGCTCTGATTGGCAGCTAAACAACTTATACTTGGCTAGCAAATGTTTACCAAAAATGGCTTGAGGTGACTTTGTTTGTACTATTGTAATGAGAGAAACGTGATAAAAATCAATAAGTTCTGTTGCAGCTTGCATGATGAAGTATTAAACTTCCTAAGAGTTTTCAAAGTATAACAAGGAAATTGTAAGAGCTATTTACACTGATAAACAATGAATAGTTCGCTAGATGGTGAGAAAAATTGTTATGCTTTTGTTGTATATCAATTAAGTTAACGATTGTGCCCATCTTGATGCTATCTTGAATGGGTTTATGAAGAGAATAATAGTTTTAAACTTCAAATATCAGATCTATGCAACAGTCAATTACCTTAATAGTACTTGTGACAGCCACATAAAAGATACACATGAGAAACAAATTCTAGAAATATCACTCCATAAGACACAATTTTATTTGTCACAAGTCTATTAATACATAGACATATCCTGACCAAACTGGTTTGCAGGGACCATACCACTTGTATAGATTTGTATGGTCGTGGGTTCCTCACTAGGCGACCGTATGGAAAAAAATCACGCAAAAATAGCTTGATTTATCCTTAATCTTCAGTGAGACTCTGCAAACAGAACTTTACTTCCATTTTCAAACCTGGGTATGACTTCTTTCTTCTGTTGGGCAAAAGTACGATCCATACGAAAGCCGTACTTTACGGATTTTTCTTCTTCGCCCTTTGTTTGATACTTGTTGGTTGTTTCGGGTGAGTAGTGGCCCTATCTCAGCTTCTTTGTCACTGTCAGACCCTGCTTGGCCTCTATCCTTTGAGTGGATTGAATATTGGCCCTAACTCGGCCCCTTTTGCTGACTTAGGCCCTAGCTCAGCCTCCTTTTGTTGTATTTGCTACAGGTCCTAGCAACCTCCTCACCCGATTCAGAAAGACTCAACTTAGTCTCTATATCTCTTGGCCTCTCCTTGTCTTGATAAGCTGCAGACCTTTGCTCGGTCTCCTTAACAAATTCCTTAGGCTCCCTCAACCTCCTTTGGAAGTGCCCATTCTCACAGTTGACTTGCTTCTTTCCTTGAGGTAAGATGAGAATGAGGCTTGCTAGGTTACTTGTAACCCTAGCTTTTTCCCTCATGCATTCCTAGCCCTAGGATCCTCTCATTAGTGTCTTGATCCAAGGGTGGGGACTTAATCAAGCATTGAGATACATCCAATGGCTTTGATGCAACCTTAGCTTGAATTAGGTGGTCCCCACCATTATAATGTTGTCTAGTCATAAGTTAGGCTTCTTCCTCATTACTAGACACCCCTAATGAGGAAGAACCTACCCGAGCTACAAATTCTAACACTCCCTCTTAGCGAGGGAGGTTCTGCCACTGGAGCTACATCCTCCATGATCAACATCTTGAGTTGATGTTGCGCCCTCGGCATCTAGAAATCCTACTCTATCTGGATCTAGATGTCCTGCACTGAAACTGCCAGTTGCTCCCTCTAGATTGGAGCCACTTGCTTATTCTGTACTTGAGTGGCCAGCTCCCTCTGCACCATAGCGTCCTTCTCTTGTGCTGGAACTACTTGCTACTCGTACTTCAACAACCTGCTCCCTCTACACTAGAGCACCCTGCTCCTCTGTTGTGCTAGAACTTTCTACAGCCTTCTACTGCTCATCCAACTGTGACAATTCTTTGAGATGAGCCCCCTGCTTTCTCACTGTCATTGGATGCCATTCTTGTCTCCTTCTAAGTCCCTGCAGGCTCCAGTTGTTGCTTTGCTTTGAGATCCCTCCCGGCTCCCATAGCATCTGATAGCTCCTGCCCGAAACTGTGAACCCCCATGTCTACAGAACACTTCGGGCTATGGTTACTATGATACTCCACAATTTCTTGTTCTCAACTGATCTCATCTTCCATTGCACGTATTTGGAGGCGCCATATAGTCTATCCTCATATCTGAGATTTGTAGCCATCTTGCTACTTAACTCTAATTCCTTGTAGAGACCCTTCTTAGTTCAGTACCCTGAGAAGCAACCATGGGCATGCTCCCTCTTAAACTGAACTACAAAAACCTTCCCAATCATGCACAGGTTGTCCACAAACCAAGCCTCTGCCTTTCTTCTAGGCTATGACCCACTTTTTGCATCCACAATCCCTACGTTCTACCACTGTATACGTTTCCACAGCTTTATTGGTTGTAGTGTGAGGGTTTGAGCCCTCTTGGTTCCTCTCAACCATCCATGTTGTCTTGTATTCAACAAAATAGGCCTTCAGGCCTTCCAATATGCCCTTACACAGGGCTCCACACAGGCTGCAAGCTATATTGCCCTGCAATAGTCCTATACTCTTCCAAACCAATGTTAAATGCAATGTGCAAGCTATACTCAGACTTGGGTATAAGTTCCTTCCTCGAATGGTTGAATGTACAGATCGTACGAAGTCCATACAACCCATACAGGTTACTTTTTTGTAGGTTGTTTTGTTGTTTCGGTTAGACAATAGTCCTAGCTCGACCCAGTTGTCTCCTCACAGTCTTTTCTTTGCATAGTAAGACCCTTCTCGGTTTATGCCTCAGTCCTTTCTCGGCCTCACCTTGTTGGACTTTGCTATTGGCCCTGACTCTGCCCTTTATTCCTTGACTGGAATTGATGTTGGCCCTAGCTCAGCCCCTCCTTTGCAGACTACCTCTGTCTTGACCCTCGACCCTTTTCCTTCCTCCTCAAGGTTAGAGGGTACGGCCTCTCTTTGGATCAAACTCTTCCCTTGTCTCTGCAACACAAGGTTTAAATACTTCTTCTGTTTGGGTTGTCAGAACCCAGCTTTGATACCATGAAGAGAATAATAGTTGCAAACTTCAAATATCAGATCTATGCAACGTTAAATTACATTAACAATACTTGTGACAGCCACATAAAAGATACGCATGAGAAACAAATTATGGAAATATCACTCCATAAGACACAATTTTATTTGTCACAGGTCTATTAATACATAGACATATCCTGACCAAACTGGTTTGCAGGGACCGTACCACCTGTACGGATTTGTATGGTCGTGGGTTCCTCATTGGGCGACCATACAGCAAAAACTCACACAAAAATAGCTTGATTTCTCCTTAATCTTCAGTGAAACTCTACAAACACAACTTTACTTCTATTTTCAGACATGGGTATGACTTCTTTCTTCTGTTAGGCGAAAGTACAATCCGTACAAAACCCGTACTGTACGAATTCTTCTTCTTCACCCTCTGTTTAATATTTGTTGGTTGGTTCGGGTGAGTAGTGGCCCTATCTCGGCTTCTTTGTCACTTTCAGACCATGCTCGACCTCTATCCTTTGAGTGGATTGAATGTTGGCCCTAAGTCGGCCCCTTTTGTTGACTTAGGCCCTAGCTTGGCCTCCTTTTGTTGTATTTGTTGCAGGTCCTAGCAGTGTCCTCACCCGATTCAGAAAGACTCAACTTAGTCTCTATATCTCTTGACCTCTCCTTGTCTTGATAAGTTGCATACCTTTGCTCAATCTCCTTAGCAAGTTCCCTAGGCTCCATCGACCTCCTTTGGAAGCGCCCACTCTCACAGTCGACTTGCTTCTTTCCTTGAGGTAAGATGAGAACGAGGCTTGCTAGGTTACTTGTAACCCTAGCTTTTTCCCTCATACATTCATGCCCTAGGATCCTCTCATTAGTGTCTTGATCTAAGGGTGGGGACTTAATCAAGCATTGAGATACATCCAATGACTATGCTGCAATCTTAGCTTGAATTAGGTGGTCCCCACCATCCTAATGTTGTCTAGTCATAAGTTGGGCTTCTTCCTCATTACTAGAGGAAGAACATGCCCGAGCTACAAATTCTAACAGTTCATTGTGTCATGTGAGCATGAAATTCGTTGTATAGCATAGTCTATCTACTTGTTTAAACAAATCAACTATGGACCCAGGCTTCGGTAATTAGATTATAATTAGATGTAGCAAGATTGTATCTTAAACATAGTCACTACAAATTTAAGTATGCTCCTATAAGGACATCCATTGTTACAATATTAGGGATAAAGTCGGTGAGGTGAATATTAAATGCATCACCTATTATGTATAACTACATGATTTTGATATTTTATAAGTTCCTCTTATTCAGTTGTGTTTTCCAATGTTCCACCAATTGTCTAGGACGTGGGGATGTTGGAGCAGGGTATGCATCTAAGGGATGTGTGGAAGCACCCATCAAATTCTAGGGAATGTCATAGGGGATATTGAGGTCTCCAGCATAGGCAACCCAACCCAAAATACTAAAAAATTAATATTAAGATATATGAACAGACATAAATCATTGAAATCGTATACATAAGAATGATGCACCAATAACATACATCATTACATGTAACAAAATAACTCATAAATGATACAAGTAATGATATAACTTGAACATACTAACATAATAATCATGATTCGCAAATCATCTATCACCATCGTATTTCTCATTATATTTAGAAAATTTAGAAGATGTAGATCTAGGTCTTAAGATAAGTAATCTAAGAAAGGGCCAAATGACACACAAGCATCACTACATAACACGATGCCCCACTAGTATTTGCATCCAACTATTGCACAAATGAATAAGGACCAACCATGGGAATGTTTCTAATTGAATTAGAATCATCCACATTCTCAAGAATACTCAATGGCAAGCCAACCAACCCAAGGTGTGCCTCATCAAGTCCGTCCTCATCTACCTATGCATTAGATTACACGGAGGAATAAGGACCAACCATGGAAATGTTGCTATTTGAATCTGAATCATCGACATTCTTAAGAATACTAAATGGCACACCAACCACCCTGAGTTATGCCTCATCGGATCCCTCCACCTATGTATTAGGTTTACATTCATTTTATCTTTTACTAACTCTGGTCAAAAGGGAGCATGGGAGCGTCGCAATGGAGTAGGGCATTCCCTACTCTATCCCCTTGCATCCACCCAAAAGGGCACATGGGGAAATATCCAGCTTGGAGTACCCACGTCCCAGGAGTGTGGGGCACACGGAGAGCACATCCCAGGAGCGTGCGGCGTACGGAGAGTGTTGAGATTTGGGTACCTTTGAAAGTGGTCCCCTTGAGTTATTGAGTGTCTAACTCAAAGGGGGAAATGTTTGACCCTCACTACTTTATGTTATAAAGTCAAAGTGACTTTATTCACTTTAGTCATAAAGTGACTTTAATAACATAAAGTAACTTAGGAACTTAAGATAAAGGGGAGATTTAATCTCAACCCTTCATCTTGGTTGGCCTAGATCTAATCTTGGCCATTGGTTTCCTAGGTTAGCTTAAGTATGAGGCTAAAGGACAGGAAAGGAAGGAAAAGGCGTTCATTGTTCACTTGAGAGATTTGAGTGAAGGCAAAGAGGAAAAGAGAAAATCTTTTGGAGAAGAGGGTGCACCTTTGAGAAGGAGGGGTGCAAGCAAGCTTGAGGGCGCAGTTTGTGAGAGGAGGGCACATGAGATTGAGGGTGGGCACACCATAGCCAAGGAGGGTGCACTTACTTGTGGAGAGGGGCGCACTAAGCAAGGGAGGGGCGCACTTGGTAAAGAGGCGCACAAGCTCAAGGAAGAGGGCGCATCAAGGGACTTGGACGCATTCATAAAGCAAGCAGGCAAGGCAAGGAAAGGGCGCAAACTTCAAGAGGGGCACAAATCCCAAGGAGAGCGCAATCCCATGGCACCAGTGAAGCTAAGCTTGAGAGGAGCTAGCTTTTGTATCAAGTTCCTTTGAATTATTTCCTTCTTGTTATTTTAACTTGAGATCTCCATAATAAAATTTCTCTTCCAAATGGTTTTCCCCATGAGATTTTTCTAGGTTCATGTTGACCAAAAATAAATGTGTAAAAATCTTGTGGTTTGCTTATTTCTTTATTAGCATTTAGGTGTAAAGATCCTAGAGGAGTATTTTATGTCTTAATGCATGTTGAAAGGCTAACTGTGGACAAAAAAACTATCCTTATTAAACCCTTCAACAAGAGGCATTAAAAGAGCATTAAATCAAAAGCTTAAGGGCAAATTCAGTGGGCAGAAAAATCAGAATTGGTGGCTGTCCTAAAACAGCTAGAAAACCAACCTGTTCTTACCTTGAAAACTATGCCCAACAAGAGGTCAAGGACAGACCTGTTGGGCAGCCTTAGGAACCTCAAAATTCTTCATGGTATCAGAGTCAAAGGGCATAAGAGTTGGCTGATATAGTTTGCAAACAGTTGGCAGATTTTTGTCTCACCTAGATAGCAGTAGCATCAGTTTTACTTGGTCAGTTTAGCATCAGATGGCAGCCATGTTGGTGGCAGGTTTGAGGGTGAAGGATAGGCTAGCGGGGGCTGGCAATTGGTCTCCGTGGAAGGCTAGGATAGTCTTGATCTTGGAGGAACTTGAGCTATGGCATATTGTGGAAAATCTTGTGGTTCCTCCTACAGATGCAGTGCTCTTGGCTGAGTTCCGGAAGAGGAACATCAAGGCCAAGAGGACTATCCTTGATGCGGTGAAAGACCATATCATTCCTCATGTATCTGTTAAGGACTTCGCATTTCAGATGTGGCAGTCCTTGTGTGGTCTTTACCAAAGTCCTAACCAAAATCGGAAGATGGTGCTCCAGAAAACGTTAAGGGGCACCAAGATGACGAAGACTAATTCAGTTACCTCATTCCTCACAAGATTTTCTCAGATTCGTGATGAGTTGGCAGCGGTTGGCGAGATAATGGATCCATCTGAGTTGGTGAGGACAGCCTTAAATGGCTTCTCCAAACCTTGGGAGAGCTTTGTACGAGGCATCGTGGCTAGAGAGCATATGCCCAATTGGGAGAGGCTCTGGGAAGACTTTGTAGAGGAGGAGCTTAGAGTTGGATCAGGATCTACTAGTCAACAGCGTGATGGGGATGATGAGGGTTATCTTTCTCTTTTGGCAAAAGGAAAGAAGAATGCCAAGAAGGGTCCCAAGGGTGGGGCCAAGCAGCAACAGAGAGGAGGTGAGCAGCAGAAGGATATGAGCAAAGATAAATGCTTTGCATGTAACAAGATGGGGCACTATGTTGGACAGTATCCCAACAAGAAGAAGAAGAAGAAGCAAGGTGGTACAGCAGCGACAACAGAGGAGGATGAGTTTGCCTCTTAATTTGAGAGGGAGTGTTCCTTGATTGTTTGTTGCTCGACAGTTGAGTCACCATCTCGCATATGGTACATAGACAGTGAAGCATCCAGTCATATGTCAGGTGTCAAAGAGCACTTCACTGATATCAGAGATCTAGAGATCAAGTTAGAGATAATGCTTGGAGACAACACCATAGTCAGGGCAGCTAGGAGTGGCACAGTTTCCTTTCAGAGGGAGTTGTGGCCACCCTTGGTGTTCAGGGATGTATTGTATGTCCCTGGGTTGAAGAAGAATCTGATTTCAGTTTCCTCCGTTCAGGATAAGGGATTTGAGGTGTCCTTTAGAGGGACAGAGATCCTCATTCACCCTAAGGGGTCCAATATCACTTATGGCAGAGTGATTGGGACACGTGAGGGGAATTTGTACAAATTACTTTTTCAACCATTGCATGCTTTGGCTAGTAGCAGCAACAGCAGTCAGTTGTGTGAGCTATAGCATCGGAGGATGGCTCATTTGCATCATGGAGCTCTGAGGTCGTTGAGAGAGATTGTGACAGGTTTGCCACAGTTCGGCATTGAGCATCAGGAGGTGTGCAGAGGGCGTACTCTTGGGAAGTACACCAAGACTGTATTTCCCAGCAGTGACAGTAGATCAACAAAGGTACTTGATTTGATACACACTGATGTGTGTGGGCCCATGTCACGAGTTTCCTTGGGTGGTTGTGAGTTACTCTTGGGAAGTACACCAAGACTGTCTTTCCCAACAGTGATAGTAGATCAATTGGGGTACTTGATTTGATACACACTGATGTGTGTGGACCCATGTCATGAGTTTCCTTGGGTGGTTGTAAGTACTATGTGACTTTCATTGATGATCACTCCAAGAAGACTTGGATCTATTTCTTGAAGACCAAGAGTGAGGTCTTCAAGAGGTTCAAAGAGTTTAAAGCTCTTATGGAGAACCAGACAAGAAGAAATATCAAGGTCTTGTGGTCGGACAATGGAGGTGAGTATACCTCCATAGAGTTTGCAGACTTCTGCACCCAGCAAGGTATCAGGAGGCAGTTGACCGTTCCTTACAACCTGCGACAGAATGGGGCTGAAGAGAGGAAGAACAGGGCCATTGTTGGTGCAGCAAGATCAATGTTGTACGATCAGGCATTGCCATTTTACTTATGTGCAGAGACTTGTAGTACTGCAATGTATCTGCAGAACAGGAGTCCCCATAGAGCTTTGGGGATGAAGAGTCCTGAGGAGGCATTCGCTGGTAGTAGGCCTGATGTTGAGCACCTTTGCATATTTGGGTGTTTGACGTTCTCTCGTGTCCCTACTAAGAAGAGGACAAAGTTGGATCCCACTGCAGAGAAGGGGATCCTAGTTGGATATTCAGAGGTCTCTAAGGCCTATCGGATCTACATTCAAGCACTGAGGAGAGTGGTTGTGAGGAGAGATGTCAAATTCGAGGATAGATCATTCAGAAGATCTCTTGAGTTGAGAGACAGAGTTGAGGAGGCCCCACAGATACAGAGTGATGCATCTCAAGGGACACAGCCTCAAGTGTCGAGTACACCGAGTTCAAGGGTGACTAGTCCACCCAGTTCAGCTACAGGTTCACAGATGCCTTGTATACAAACAGGAGGTGCATGTGCTTCAGGATCTCAAACTACTTTGCAGAGATTTATGGATGAGACTCAGGGGCATGAGGAGACTGCTCCGCAGGAGGTTACTTCAGGGAAGACGAAACCAAGATGGTTTTAGGAGACCTTAAAGGAAGCCAAGGAGAATGTTGGGGAGCCCCAGAGGTTGATAAGAGAGAGCAAAGCACTAGAGAGGTTTGGTTTATACATGGCTATGGTGACGAGCATCGCATCCGAGCCCACTACTATTGCACGGGCAGCAGACCAGCAAGTATGGAGAGAGGCCATGCAGGAGTATGACTCCATTATGCGCAATGATGTGTGGGAGGTGGTGCCTACCCCTGAAGGGAAGTCAGTGGTGACTTCCAGGTGGTTGTACAAGATCAAGTATGTTGCAGATGGAGCATAGAGAAACACAAGGCTCGTTTTGTAGCGAGAGGGTTCTCTCAGATTGAGGGAATTGATTATGATAAGACGTTCGCACCAGTTGCGAGATATACTTCTATCCAAAGTATTATGGCCATTGCAGCAAAGATGGGTTGGAAGATCCATCAGATCGATGTGAAGACTACATTTCTGAATGGCTTCATAGAGGAGGAAGTATACATTGAGCAGCCACAGGGGTTCGAGGTCTTGGGGAGAGAGTCCCACATGTGCCTCTTAAAAAAGGCATTGTATGGTCTAAAGCAAGCTCCTCTAGCTTGGTATTCGAGGATTGACTCCTACTTTCTTTAGATGAGTTTTGAGAAGAGTGAGGCAAATACGAACCTCTACTACATCATTCGGGTAGAGGATACACTCATTCTCATACTATATGTTGATGATTTGTTCATCATAGGAGAGGAGCATCTCATAGTTGATTGCAAGCGGGGCCTTGCATCAGAGTTTGAGATGAAGGACATTGGACTGATGCACTATTTCTTGGGTATGGAGGTTTGGCAGGAGGATGGGCACGTCTGTCTGGGAAAAGGGAAGTATGCAACAAATTTCAGATGGAGGATTGCAAACCCATGTCAACACCTATGATCACCAACTGGAAGAAGCTTAGTGCTTCGGATTCCAAGTTGGTCGATGCCATGAGATACCATGAGTTGATTGGTTCCTTGATGTATCTGGTCAACACTAGACCAGATATTTGTTTTGTCGTGAACACTCTTAGTCAGTACATGGTGGAACCTAGGAGTGTGCACTGGATAGGAGCAAAACATGTTCTGAGGTACATTGTAGAATCAGTGGATTATGGATTGGGCTATGTCAGAGGTGATGGAGTCAGGTTGATTGGCTACACAGACTCAGACTAGGCAGGATGTGCAGTGGATAGGAAGAGCACTTCAAGGTGTTCTTTTGGCCCTCGGGTTGGGATCAGCAGTTGTTTCTTGGTTCAACCAGAAACAGAGGCCAATGGCACTGAGTTCAGTTGAGGCAGAGTACATGGCATCTAGTCAAGCCAGTTGTGAGGCCATTTGGTTTCGCAAGTTGTTGTTTGGCCTATTTGGTCATGAGTTGATGCCTACAGATATTCACTGCGATAATCAGAGTTGTATCAAACTCTATGAGAATCCAGTGTTCCATGACAGGTCAAAACACAGAGATCGGATACAACATCATTCGAGATTGGGTTCAGAGAGGGGCAGTTCAGCTTCAGTATTTTCCGACTGATGAGCAGGTTGCAGACATTCTCACCAAGTCCTTGCCAAGGGGCAAGCATGTTTACTTCAGGGACAAGATGGGAGTGGTGAATAACACCTTCCTCGGTAACAGGGAGTCTTGAGATTTGGGTACCTTGGAAAGTGGTCACCTTGAGTTATTGAGTGTCTAACTCAAAGGGGAAAATGTTTGACCCTCACCACTATACTTTATGTTATAAAGTCAAAGTGACTTTATTCACTTAAGTCACAAAGTGACTTTAATAACATAAAGCAACTTAGGAACTTAAGATAAAGGGGAGATTTAATCTCAACCCTTCATCTTGCTTGGCCTAGATCTAATCTTGGCCATTGGTTTCCTAGGTTAGCCCAAGGATGAGGCTAAGAGAGAGGAAAGGAGGGAAAAGGCATTCATTGTTCACTTGAGAAATTTGAGTGAAGGCAAAGAGGAAAAGAGAAGAGTTTTTGGAGAAGAGGGTGCACCTTTGAGAAGGAGGGGTGCAAGGAAGCTTGAGGGCGCACTTTGTGAGAGGAGGGCCCATGAAAATGAGGGTGGGCACACCATAGCCAAGGAGGGCACACTTACTTGTGGAGAGGGGTGCACTTATGAAGAGCACGCACTAAGCAAGGGAGGGGCGCATAAGCTCAAGGAAGAGGGCGCATCAAGGGACTTGGGCGCATTCATCAAGCAAGGCAAGGAAAGGGCTCAAACATCAAGAGGGGCGCAAATCCCAAGGAGGGCACATATCCGAAGGCACGAGCGAAGCTAAGCTTGAGAGGAGCTAGCTTTTGTATCAGGTTCCTTTGTATTATTTCCTTGTTATTTTAGCTTGAGATCTCCATAATAAAATTTCTCTTCCAACTGGTTTTCCCCATGGGGGTTTTTCCAGGGTCATGTTGACCAAAAATACATGTGTAAAAATCTTGTGGTTTGTTTATTTCTTTATCAGCATTTAGGTGTAAATATCCTAGAGGAGTATTTTATCTTTTAATGCATATTGAAAGGCTAACTGTGGACAGCAAAATTATCCTTATTAAACCCTTCAACAAGAGGCATTAAAAGAGAATTAAATCAAAAGCTTAAGGGCAGATTCAGTGGGCAGAAAAATCAGAATTGGTGGTTGTCCTAAAACAACAAGAAAACCAACCTGTTCTTACCTTGAAAACTGCGCCTAACAAGAGGTCAAGGACAGACCTGTTGGGAAGCCTTAGGAACCTCAAAATTCTTCAAAGAGCACATCCCCTACCCTCAAGAATGTGTCCCCGTGTAACACTGGTGTTTAGCAACCAACCAATTTGGTATTTCACACAAATATATTATATTATTAACTTGTTTGCAATTTTAATAAGGAAGTGGCAAGAATTGTAACTTGCAAACTAGCATATCAAGCAATCTGAGCAGCCAAGTATTTAGTATATAATGGCTAATGTTTCCCATGCAACAATTATGCATAAGATTTATGTTCTTGTTTATCACTTGATCTCAAATTTCTTTCTAGCTTAATATATTTTTTTAGTTTTAATACAAATATTAAATACGTTGAAATACGTGATGAACCAAAACTATTCTTAATAGTACTATGTAACTTGAAATAGGATACAAAATAGTAAAGACAATAAGATAATTATCCAACTCATACTTTGTTGTGGAAAAAACTATGTTGCCAAAAGCACACCCCCCCCCGCTCTGAAGCTCTGGAGCGCCTAGGTAGCCACCGTTGGAGCACGCTCCAACAATCCAAGAGCGCGCTCACGGTTGCTCTCTGCCAATCTGAGAGCACCGCACTCCAGAAGGCACTCTAGAATTTTTGGAGCATGCTCCAAGGGTGCCCTGGCCACACTTTCACCATGCTTCGCTAATGCTCGGGCAAGTGACCAAGGCGCTCCCGCGCATAACCAAAAAATACCTCTTTTTTTTATAAAAAAAAAAATTACAATTTATGAAAGGAGTGGGTCCTACCCTAGGCATAGGGTTTAGGGGAGAGAAAGAAGGAGAATAAAGGAGCTATTCCCCCTCCATTCTCCTCATTCTTTCATCTATGTTTGCTTGAGCTTGGAGAGGAGGAGAGAGCAAAGGATAGCTTGGTGAGTGCAAATTTGTGAGAGCTTGGAGGAGAGAGCAAAGGATAGCTTGGAGAGTGCAAATTTGTGAGAGCTTAGAGGAGAGAGCAAAGGAGAGCTTGGAAGAGTTAGCAAAGAGGAGCTTGGAGGAGAGAACAAAGGCAACCATCTATCTTGAGTTTCAAGTTTCAAGAGCTAAAGAGGTAAGCCCAAACCCCAACTCCCTCATTTCCTTGGGTTAACTTTGTTAAATGTTTATGGTTTTTTCCTCCTCTCCTACTCTTTCCCATTCCTTCTTCTCCCTCATTTCATTGTAGGTTGTTCATCTAAAACTTGAGGAAAATGGTTTTCTTTTGGTTTATCATTCATTTCTTTTGTTCTCATGGTCTTGGTGGGGAATAGGCATCGGAGGGAAGAAGAGGATAGTGGTCATTCTCACGATGAGACACAATATGAAGATGGTGAAGGGTTTGAAGAGGATGAAAAGGGTGAAGAAGGCAATGAAGGTGCCAAAGCTGAAGATTTACTGAGGTCCTAACAGGATGCCAACTAGGTCTGTCTTTGACCTCAAGTTGGCTCTAAGTTTCAACTGTCAAACAATTTTTTGTTGTTGTTTTATAACAGCAAACTGTTCAGGAACTTTACTATTGTTTTGTTACGGTTACATAAGCTTTTAAGTTGCTCTAGCATGTAGTTTTAGTGACCAATAGGTTAGCATATGCATACCATAAATATGTAACACACCTCTTAGATCTTTACAATTGAAATAATGTTGTTCTAAACTCTAGCATACATGAAATGGACACAAAGGTTTTCGGTCAACATGACCCTAGACAAAACCCCCCCCGGGGAAAACCAGTTTGGAATATGAATCTATATATGTGATGTAAAGAATGTGAGATACAACAAGTACATGAAACAAATTGAGGCGAACAGAGTTCGTCACGCACAAATAATCCAAAATATCTAGAATATAGTAATCAAATCCATACAGACAAATATATATATATGATGTATAAGAATGAATAGTAAGATGATTACAAATGAGAATGAGGGCTTGTTTATATACCCACGCAAGGGTGCCCTTAACCAATAGTCATGTCCTTTGAGATATGTCATTTTATTATTAATAATTATTATTTATTAATTATCATTTGATTATTATGTTATTAATATCTATTTTATATTTATATTTATGTTCATAACATTGCCTTCCCCTTAAAAATGCTTTGTCCTCAAAGCATACTTTATGGCAGACTTATCTCTTGCTCTGGCTTATAATTATTGTCTCTTGATTCTTCATTCTTCAGTTAGTAATTGTTGAAGACCTGAGACAATGGGATCTTCTAAGCGCTGAGCAGAACTGTCGAATTGTAAAGGAGTCTGCCCATCCTAATTCGATCTTCTACGGATTTGGGTTTTTATAGAGTTCTTGGAAAGAACTTGATACATTTCTACTCCCATGATAGCTTATATTTTGATCCACACTAGTAGTGGAAGTAATATTCTTCGACATACCGGTTGTTTGCTTCTATTGATACATTGATTGGCTGAAGTATCGACTTTTGTGATTAGGATGTCGATAAGGCATCATTGCAACTTGATCTTTACTCCGTATACTTGTAGCTTTTTCTTGATTAACTTTTGGAATTGAGTCTTCTTCATACCCCTGGATTTTTTCTACTTCGACATTTGAAGACCTCTTTACATGAGTTGTAAGGTTGACTAGATCTATATTAATTCCTTTATCCAGATTAGGGATTTTTACATCTAAAGACTTCTCTAGCTCCATAGGTTCAGTCATTGTCTCTTTATTGACTATTGATGTTTTGCAATCTAGCTCTTCTTGTAAAGACTTCTTATCATGCTTAAGTCTTTAAATTTGTGTTAGTAAATCCCGATTATGTTGTTTTAATCGTAAAAGTTTTTTTTTTATCTTTTGACTTGTCATCTTTATTTTTTGATTCTAGATTCTCCTTTCTTTCATCCTTTAAGATTTTAATTTGTTCTGGTAAATTTTGATTAAGGTTCCTTAGGCAGGAGCTTTCTTCGTTTTCTTCGATTAATTTCTCTTTGAGACCTTGATTTTCTTGTTCCAACTTTTGAAAACACTGCTTCTTCTCCTTAGACTTCATGATTTTTGCAAGTAGTTTATGATTATGATTTCTTAGGCAGGAAATCTCTTCGTCTTTTTCAATGATGATCTTGTCACATTCTTTATGTCGATCTTGCAACTTTTGTATTGACTTCTGGTTATCTTGAAGGATCATCTCTGATATGTCCTTTAGGTCTTCTGATGATGTAGCTTCTGAAATCGACTTCATTGTAATGTCCTATAATGTGATTTTCTTCTTCTTATAAGAAAATGTCAAAAACTTTCTCCTTTTGTTGAAAATAATAGTACCCAATGTATCTACCCAAGTTGACCCTAGAATTAAATCAACATTGTCTTGACACATTGATACCACATTGAATTGACTTATGAATTCGTAATCACCAATAGATAGTTGTAGGTTCGTAATTTCATATTTCTCATCAGAAAGACACATGCCATTTTCAATTATATTTGGTTTTAAAACCATTAATTGGTTCGCAAGGTCAACATTAATGTGATTTTTCCTAGAGTTCGAGCAAATAGCGACGTTGATATTTTTTCCTTGAATAATCCCATTAACTTCTAATAAGGGATCCACATATTTTTTATAAGTATAAGGTAATCTTCCTTGTTTTTCACCACGAAACTCCCTTTCACTCATTTTACTTTCGTTGATAATTTACAATAATTAATTTCTTGAATCTATCAATCAATTTTTTGTAATCGCCTTTTGTACTGCTTGATATGTTAACTCCTTATATAATATAAGGATTATCACTTATTTGAAGTGTAACCCTTTTAGTAACTTTTGATCCCACTCTTAATAATAATAATAATATATCCCTAAGAGTGACTTTAAAATATAATAATATATCTTCTTTTAACTTTTTCTTTATCCTTTAAGTCTTGTATCTTCTTATTCAAGCCTCACTTTATTTTTTACTTGTCTAATATTAACCCTTTTTACCCTTGATAAGATTTAAAATATGTTCGTTGGTATTCACCTTTATGTGGTGAACTTTTTTTTTAAATTGTTGAAGAATGCTTACAACTAAAATTTAAATAACCCATATATATTCTTAATAACTTTGTTATATCTTGGCTTTTAATAATAGCCCTTGTGAACCATTAATGTGGTTATGCCAAATGGATAAGGTGACTTGTGAATTAAAGATTCGCCACAAATGGTATAATATACCCCTTTTTTTTCAATTATAGTGAATTAATGCGGGGAGAAAAATGAAGTCATTTTACTACACTATAATATTTCCCTATAACACTGGTAATAAGGATTTTAACTTTTTTTTGTCCCCTTTATACTCTTTGTAATGTAATGAATGATGAGTGCAAAATCCAAACGACGTCTTCGTTTGACACGGTGTGTGGACCTTAGCAAATGGGCACAATAATTTCACTGATAAGTTTAACTTATACCTTGGCTTGTAACCACAGGTTCACAGCCCGAATTCGATGGGTTCTCTCTTTTCTTATGCAACCCGCGCGACTAATGGTTTCCGTGGATGCCCTTGGTTTGTATTAACCCGAAGTGACAGTTCTGACTGGTCGTGACCTTTCAGTCAAGGGTTTTTGTTTTTATTTTTTGGATTAATATTAGGACATGCTTCAAACTTGACCTCGTCTCTCTTACTACGATGGCCAAACTTTTTGCAAGAGCTATGTAAGTCACACATGTATTGGCTCTTCCAAATTCCTGGGATCTCTGTATAGGGTGCTCGAGATGCTCGAGGTCAAAGAGTTGGTACTCCACAGTGCTATATTTAAACAGTTTTGAACAAATGTTTAATGGCGGTTTTTTTTCTTCGTTGAACAGTTCCGTAGATTCCTGGGCGTATTTTATTTCCCTTTCTTGACTGTTCGATCCCTCCTTAGTGGGACTATCTCAGTTTCTATTAATTTTTCTTTTCTTGATTCCTAGTTCTTGGTTATGTTCTTGAACCGTGATGTAGAATGATCTTTCCACAAAGTGCTATTTTATTCCCCTTTTTTAACGAAATTTTTGATATTTTTTTATCTTTTTATTCTTGAGTTTTTGGTAGCAGAGTTTAGATTTCGAATGGCCAAGGGCCAGTTATGGTCAAAGACCAATTCTTCAGAGAAACTCTGAAATTTATATGGCCAAAAGCCAGTTTATAATAACTCTGTTAAGAGTGTGGCCAAAGGCCAGGATCAGACTTGCTCTGATACAAAATGAGGCGAAAAAAGTTCGTCACGCACAAATAATCCAAAATATATGGAATATAGTAATCAAATCCATACAGACAAATATATTTATAATGTATAAGAATGAATAGTAAGATGATTACAAATGAGAATGGGGGCTTGTTTATATACCCACGCAGGGGTGCCCTTAACCAATAGTCATGTCCTTTGAGATATGTCCTTTCATTATTGATTATTATTATTTATTAATTATCATTTAATAATTATGTTATTAATATATATTTTATATGTATATTTATGTTCATAACACAAATGAACCTAATACAAGGGCAGTCCCTCTCAAGCTGCTATACAAGTCCAAGAAGGAAGATGCGCCCAAGCATGGTGCGCCTTTCTCCTTGGTTTCCCAATCTCACTAAAAGCTTGCGCCCTTGCTCTCTGAAGCTTTGCTGAAGAAACCCTTGCACACAACTCTGAATAAGTGTGCTACCTCTCCAACAAAATTGTCCTCAAGGCAATCTGACAAGTGCAAGTCCTCCCTACTATAAGTGCGCCCTCCTCCTATAATGCGCCCTCCTCCAAGCAAGCATCCACACCACAAAACAATGGAATCCAAAGCCTCCTAGAGCCCTCCATGGAAGGAGGCGCCCTTGAAACCCTCTCTCAATGCTTCCATCCTCATCTCCATAGCTCCAAGTGAACATAAGAGTGAATGAGTCTCTCTTGGCCTTATGCGCCCTTCTTGAACCTCCATAAGGAAACCTAAAAGACGGATGGATGATATCATCCAATCCCATCTCTAATCAAAGGTTGAGATCATCCCACAATAATCTCACTCACAAACCCACTTTGGGTTAAATTCCCTAAGCTCACTTTATGTCTCCTAATTCACCCACAAAGTGAATTAATAGTCATTTTAGGCTAAAATGACCAAAGTTCACTTTTGACTTAAATCTCCTAAGTCAAAGTGAAATTAGACATAAAGTACAAGGTAAATAGTACCAAAATATTTCCCACTTGTGGTTAGAGGCTCCAAACCACAAGGGGACCACTTCCCAAGGTACACAAATCTCAACACTCCCTCTTACGGAGGAAAGTGTTTCTCACCAAGCCCATCTTGTCTCTAAAGTAAAGTCTATGTAGCCTAGTCTAAGTCTGTGTAGCCAACCAAACTGACTCCATCACCTATGATATAGTCCAGGCCATAATCAACTGACCCTGCAATGTACCTCAACAAATGTTTTGCCCCAATCTAGTGAACACTCCTCGACTCTACCATATGCTAGCTGAGAGTGTTCATGGCAAAACAAATATATGGTCAAGTGTTGACCAGATACATCAGTGAACTGATCAACTGTCTATAAACTGTAGCATCCACCAACTGGGAATCTGAAGCGCTAAGCTTCTTCCAATTGGTGACCATGGGAGTAGACATAAGCCTGCAGTCCTCCATTTGAAACCTGCTCAAAATATCTGCAACATGCTTTCCCTGTCCAAGGAAGATGCGACCCTCCTCCTGCCATACCTCCATACCCAAAAAATAGTGCATCAACCCGATGTCACTCATCTCAAACTCTGATGCAAGTCCCAACTTGCACTCAGCTATGAGATCCTCTGCACCTGTGATGAACAAGTCATCCACATACAAAATGAGAATGAGTGTGTCCTCATCTCTAATGATGTAATAGAGGTTATGATCAACATTGCTCTTCTCAAAACCCATCTGAAGCAAGTATGTGTCAATACGTGAATACCAAGCTCTGGGAGCTTGCTTCAGACCATATAGTGCCTTTCTCAAAAGGCACACGTGAGACTCCCTCTCACTCACCTCGAACCCCTGTGGTTGCTCAATGCACACCTCCTCTATAAAGCCATTGAGAAATGTGGTCTTTACATCCATCTGATGTATCCTCCAACCCATCTACCCCGCTATGGCAATAATACTCTTGATCGAGGTGTATCTCGCAACTGGTGCGAATGTTTCATCATAATCAATTCCCTCTACCTAAGAGAATCCTCGTGCCACAAATCAGGCCTTGTGTTTCTCTATGCTACCATCTGCAGCATACTTGGTTTTGTACAACCACCTGGAAGTCACAACTGACTTCCCCACTGGCCTCGGAACCACCTCCCAAACATCATTGCGCATAATGGAGTCATACTCCTCCAGCATGGCCTCTCGCCAAACCTATTGATCAACTGCCTGCTCAAATGTCTGTGGCTCTATATCTGAGATACTCATCACCATAGCCAAATAGGACCCAAGCCTCACTGGTGCTTTGCTCTCTCTAAGCTGTCTCTTGGGCTCTCCTACATTCTCCTTGGCTTCCTTCAGGGTTTCCTGAAACCATCTCGGTTTCCTCTTCCCTGAAGTAGTCAAAGGAGAAGTAAGATCTCCCTGCCCAAGAGTATCTGCCTCGGGCCTAGTCTCAACACTCTGAGATCCTGAAGCCTCTGCACCCTCTGCCTGAACCCCCTGTGACTGTGAACCTGAAGTTGTGCAAAGTGACCCTGTCACCGCTGAAACTAGTGTATCAAAAACCTGAGGTTGTGCTCCCTCTGAGACATCAATATGTGCCAGTGTTGAGTCATCCTCAATACTGACTCTCGACTCGAGAGATCTCTGAAAAGTCCTGCCCTCCTCAAATCTAACATCTCTGCTCACCACCACTCTCCGCAATGATGGAATGTAAATCCGGTAGGCTTTGGAGACCTCTAAGTATCCAACTAGAATCCCTTGCTACGTTGTGGGGTCTAGCTTTGTCCTCCTCTCTGAGGGGACATGAAAATAAGTCAAGCAACCAAAAAACTTGATGTGCTCGACATCGGACCTCCTACCAGTGAAGGCCTCCTGAGGAGTCGTCTTCCTCAAAATCCTGTGGCGGCTCCTGTTATGCGGGTAAATTGCAGCAGCACTCACCCCCGTCGATAGGTATAGAGGCAAATGTTGATCATGCAGCACAGATCTCGCTGCACCTGTGATCGCCATGTTCCTCCTCTCGACAGCCCCGTTCTGTTGGGGGTTGTAAGGCACGGTGATCTGTCATTTGATGCCTACACGGGCACAGAAGTCTACAAACTCACTCGAGGAATACTCACCTCCGTTATCTGACCGCAAGACCTTGATCCGCTTTCCTGTATGGGAACTCTTGGAACCTCTTGAAGACCTGACTCTTGGTCTTCAGGAAATAGATCCAGGTCTTCCTGGAGTGGTCATCAATGGATGTGAGATAGTATTCACAACCACTCAAAGACGCCCGAGACATGGGCTCACACACATCTATGTACTAAATCCAATACCCCAACTGACATGTTGTCACTGCTGGGAAAAGACGCCTTGGTAAACTTACCAAGCGCACACCCCCTACACACATCTTGATGCTCTGAACTGAACTGTGGCACGCCTGTCACAACCTCTCTCAGTCCTCCAAGAGCCCCATGATGAAGGTGAGCCATCCTCTGATGCCATAACTCACATAACTGACTATTGTTGTCGCCACTCACTGCCAAAGCATGAAGTGGTTGAAAAAGCAATCTGAACAATTTCCCATCCCTCACTCCAATCACCTGCCCTGAGGTGAGACGAGACCCCTTAGGGTGTATGAGGACATCTGTCCCTCTAAAGGACACCTCAAGACCCCTATCCTGGAGGGTGTAAACTGAAATCCGATTCTTCTTCAACCTAGGGACGTAGAGAACATCCCTGAACGAAATAGGTGGTAAGTCGTCTCTCTGAAAGGTAACTATGTCACGCCCAACAACTCTGACTAAGGTGTCATCGCCAAGAGCAATATGCATCCTGACCTTTGTATCTCTGAGATCAGTAAGATGCTCCCTCACACTAGTCATGTGGCTCGAAGCCCCGTTGTCTATGTACCAGATACTGGGTGTCGCCTCAACTGAAGTGCACCAAATGAGAAAGGCACACTCCCTCTCAAATTGTGTCTGAAACTATGCCTCCTCTGTTGTAGCTGTCGAACCACCCTGCTTCTTCTTCTTCTTAGGACACTGTCCAGCATAGTGCCCCATCCTCTTATAAGAAAAGCAATTCACTTTGCTCATATCTCTCTTATGCCCACTACTGCTCTCTCCCTGTGGCTTGTCCCCAAACTTGGGACCTAGTCATGCACCTTTGTCGGCCTTCTTCTTGCCCTTTGTCCAAAGAGCAAGTTCCTCATCACCCTGAGGTGTCTGTTGTTGTCCAGAAGTCTTTGAGGTGAGTCTCGTCTCCTCTTGGACGAAATCATCCCAAAGTCTCTCCCAAGTAGGCATAAGCTCTCGGGCAACAATGCCTTGAACAAATGGGCCCCGTGGTTTGGTAAAGCTGTTTAAAGTTGTCCTCACCATAAAGTATGGGTCCACTATCTCTCTGACGGCTGCAAGCTTATCTCTGATCTGAGTGAATCTGTCAAGGTAAGAAGTAATTGACTCTATCTTGAGCATCTGAATGCTCCTGAGTCTCTCCTGCAAAACCATCTTCCAGTTCTGGTTAGAGCTCTGGTAAAGCTTGCACAAGGATGCCCACATCTCATTTGCAAAGTCTTTACCAGTCAAGTGGGGTATGTCAAGATTTTCAAGTCCTATCAACTTGCCTACTGGATCTGTCTTTTACCACAGTTAGGCTCTAAGTTTTAATTGTCAAATGAAGTATATGTTGTTGTTTTATAATAGCCAACAGTCCAAAAGTTTCTTGTTGATGTGTTACAGTTATACTTGCGATTTTGTGTGTTCTAGCATGTAGTTTTAGTGACCAGATGTTAGCACATGCATACCAAAATAAATATAACACACTTATAGATCTTTACAGTTGAAAATAAAGAGATCTAAGAGACTAATCAATGCATTTGTGTACACAGGTATTTTTGGTCAACATGACCCTAGATAAAACCCCCCCGGGGAAAACCAGTTTGAGATGTATATGTATATATGAGGAAAGCAGAAGATGGAATACAGCAAGTACAATATATGAAAGAACTCGATACAATAGCAGCCCAAACTGAGCTGATATACAAGCTCAAAGTCACCAAGTGCACCCCAGGAAGGTGCGCCCCTCATACAAGCTGGCAAAACCACTGAAACTGCTCCAACTGCAAACTGTGAGCTCAGATCTAGAAACCCCTCCACAGGAATGAAGCTCTGTTGAATGGCCTCCTTCTGCAACTGATCTCACTGCACTCTAATGGCTAGAAGTCCTCCTACAACTGATGCACCCCAATCTGGCAATGCGCCCTCCACAGAAGTAGAACCTCTCCAGTAAATAAACAAGGCAAGTAGCTAGTATCCTCCCTCCATGAAAGCTAGTGCCCAAGCTCAAGCATCCTCACAAAATTGACCTCATGTTCATCCTCCAAGAGCTCCTCTCACAATGAACAAAAGAAGAATGATGAATGC
>ML811425.1:45594-64403 GCA_009831015.1 Picea engelmannii | reverse complement strand
ATATGAAATGAACATTTTGTCACACGCTTGCAAATTTAGATGATATTTGACGTTTACATGAAAAGGTTTATATGAGAAGCAGCTCTGAGCTCATTAGGAGGAAAGTGTCATCACTACACAAATAAACAAGCAGAGGGTAACCCCTTGTGAGTGTTGGATGCCCGTAGCTTTTAGTGTCAAAATACCCTTCATAGGGAAGCCCCCCATTAGGTGATTTGCATTCACCTGAGAAGAGCAGGGAAGAGGGAGCCTAGGTGACAGTGGTTCCCCTTCGATTTGTCACAGTGTTGACCTTGCTTATCTAAGCGTGACAAAACAAGCAGTAACACCCCCGATAGGCAATTGGTTGGTATGGAGAATTGGCAGAGGTAACGAAGTCCAAATCAGCTTGGTCCCCTGGATTGGCAGTAATGATGCATATAGGCTCCCACCCCAACTATTTTGGACTTGAAAAGACGGGGCTACCATACTCTAAGACAAGTAGCTTGAGGAATCAAAACTTTGGATAGACCGCAACAGTGGCTTTCTTCAGAGGAGATTGGACTCATGCAGAAATATGGGAACACTACACCCGAAAGCTAAGAAGTTGTTTCATAAATATGAACGATGAAGAACAGTTCATTTGGTCTTTGAATCCAATAGGCAATTGTGAGCCCAGACTAGGATACAAAGCCCTTGCTATGGAGGGTAACGACAGCTCACAATCCCAGTGGTCGAGGCTTCTCTGGAAATTCAAATGCCCATCCAAATCAAAAATCTTCATGTGGTTACTGTTAAACAATAAACTTTAAAGCCTTAACATGGGACATCCTTCAAAAAAGAAGCTACGAGGGACCGAGTCAATGTCGTCTCTGCAAAGCTGACTCTAAGAGTAACTCTCACCTTATTATGACTTGTGCTTATACTCTAGAAGTCTGGCAGGAAACAAATTGTGTGACTGGTTTGAACAATGCTTGGAAAGGGAACTCCATTGAAGAAGCCCTCAAGAACTGGTGTACGAATAAGGACACAGAGGTATAAAGCTCTCACTCTAACCATAGCCTGGGGAATCTGGCTAGCATGAAACTCTAAGCTCTTTGAAGATAAAGATACCTTGCCATTGAAATGTGCTATCCAAAGTCTGAACATTCTCTCTGCTTTTCCTCAATATAAGGAAGGATGCATCTTAAAGCACTCATGTGAAGAAGATATAAATAAAGAATTGCCATGGGCTTTTTTTGATGGACCCTCCCAAGGATCCCCCCAAAAAGGCAGGGCTGGGGGAATTTTACATCTCTCTCCCACTCACAGCATCTCCTTTAAGGCTGGAATAGGCAGTGACACAAATAACTTTTGTGAACTTATGGCTCTAAAACTGGTCTTCATGCTAGCTCAGGAAAATGGAGTTTCTCAAATCCAAATTTATGGAGACTCTCTGCTTGTGATTCAATGGATGAAAGGAGAATTCGATTTGCACAACTTCACACTGCAACCTCTTTTTCATGACATCCGGCTTCTAAAATCAGCCTTCTCTCACATTTCTTTTACGCATGTTTACAGGGACAGGAACTATGAAGCAGACAAGCTATCTAAGTATGGAATTGCGCTGGAAAATGGGATCTTGAAGATCACCGACAGAACTCCTACACACTCCTTTGAATATCTTCATGCTCCTTGGTTCTAAGTTTCTTCTGCTTACTTTAAAGCTCTATGACTGGGGTCTCTCCATGGAAAGACTGACTGAGTACCTTCAGGAAGATTGGTTGAACTTTTTGAGTGTATAAAGAAGACAATATTTTTTTGAAAATTTTGACAAGAACTGTATATGATGTTTCACTGGTATAGACTTCAGTCTAGGATTTCCTTTTTGATAGAAAACTTTGGATCTTCAGATGACAGTCATTTGACTAAAGCGGCAGGCCTCTAAAGGAAGACTTGAATGCTACTCAGTATCTACCACTGTAATTTTGTTTTTAATAAATGAAATTGTGAGATTTTTTTGCATGGAAAAAATAAATAAATTGCTTATCCATAGGTCACAATTTGTGTTTTATGATAACAATCGGTCTTCTTACAAAGACAGTAGTGAAATATCTCTCTTTAGACCATGCAAGTTTCCATCTCTCACAATTTCCCCACAGTACACACAAATTGGTTGCAGCAGCTACCTTTTCAGCTCAAGGATCTAAGGGTGCAAACTCCCCATACAGTTTTTCCTCTAGTCCACCTCAAGTGTTTATTCATAGCCATGAATGACTCCTGTCTCCTGAGAGCATGTCACCCAACATATCAAGGCTCCACCAAAAGTAAAATGAAGCAAAAAAGGCTTCTGCCCCTCATAACTAATTCAATATTGAGGTAAGCATCCAAATTAGTGCCTTCAGATTTATTCACCCTGTAAAGACAGGAAGATTTGTTGCTCCAATCTAACCATTGTTTTAAAGAACATCACATTTCTCGATAGTGAGTCATGCTCAACTTAACATCATTTGAAGGGATAGATGGTAGCCTGAGCTATGCATATAACCAGCAAAAGAAAAGAGGTAACCTGCTTATTCAACCTCAGAACCAATGGAACTTTCAAAAATTAAAAGTTACATACGTTGATCCAGTGGTTATACATATCAACAATATTCAACAATTAGAAGCTTTAATAAGACAAAAGTGTTAGAGAGATTTTGCGTAATCTTCTGAAGTAGTAACTTCCCTTTCATCAGGAAGGAATCAAAATATTAGCCAGGAAACAACACTATTATTGGATTGATGGCAATGTCAGGTAAGACAGTCCGCTTATTAGAAGTGCCTGCTATCAGGAGAGAAATGGATCTAGAGGATTCAGAAAGGCGACAAGTGTTAAAAATAAAGTGGGGTTTATTACCTACAGATGATATAAAGCAGGATTTATTAGCTAAAGATGATAAAAAGCGGGATTCTAATAATATAAAGTATTGGCCCATAAAAAAACACCTCAAACAATAGCATTGAAAGAGTTTTCTGTGAACATGTATGGTAATGCATTGAAGCCAAGGAATGTGCCAGTGGCATTATAAGCTTGACAGCAAAGCAGCGATGACAGCAGCATAAGTGGAAATCAATATCTGGAGCATGAACAAGCCCAATAAAACAAGATGTAATACATATATAATCCTTTTGTTGCAGGTATTAGTAATGTATTAACAAATGGTCTCAATAAATGCAATTAACAGACTGGCAAAATCAACTCTCTTAAGTGTTGGAAAAAGCCTAAATGATTACAGAATACAACAATTCATGAAGGTTTGAGACTTTAAATTTCTCTCTTTATTATGATGACATTTATTGGACTTTTTTATATAGACATTGTTGAATGCCAGTATTTCCCCTTCTGTACCATCATTTTCCTGAATGGCTAGCAGTTTCACAAACAACAAAAAGGCCACATATTACAGTATTGATGGAACATAAGCCCAATAATATAAAGCAGGCCAACACAAGGAATAAAAGACTTATAATTCTAAAGAAACCTATTCAGAAGAAATAAAGTATAGGTGTATATGCATGTCAAACTTACTGGTAATCATGCCTGCCCACCAAAGTGGCTCATACAAATATGAGTAACCTCCTACTCCTGCAAGAGTCATTTACTTGCTTAGTTTCTGTATAAAGTAGCTAGTAACTCCCAAAAAAATGAGCCATCTAAATCCATATCCATCTATCTAATAACATATCTATCATATGATAAATGCAGCAGTAAGCCTAAAAGAGAAGCAGACACATTTTGCAAACAAATGCTATAGTAGTAGTGAGCAAATGCACAGGACTATGGTTCAAACGTTCAAATATAATATCTACCCAAGTAACAAACAGAATACAAAACGGAAAAGAGTCAATTTATACAATGAAACATAGTAAGAATGTTACCAGAAACAAGAACTGAAAATGCTGAAATGAAAAACAGTAATTTGAAGATTTGCCAAAAGGGGGGGAGACATGAAATTAATTGCTAGAGTTGTAGTGAGCAGATGCACAGGACTATGATTCAAAAGTTTAAACATAATGTACCCAACCAGCAAACAKAAATGCTAAACAGAAAAGTGACAAATTATACAATGAAACGTGGTGASYAAGTTGCTAGAAACAACAAATGGAAATGCTGAAATGGAAAACAACAATTTGAAGATTTGCCAAAAAGGGGGAAAACATGAAATTAATTAAAGTTGAGGTTAGAAATAGAATTATAACCTTCATTGTTTTTTACTAGCTAAYAGTCTGCACTCTTCATGCAATAAACCATTCTAGTTTYGTTTAAACTTTATCCAACAAATATCTAAAGAACGTRTGCATTCATTGCTAATGGATGTGGAATATTATCCGCCTTCCACATTCATATAAAGACTTCTCAACAACCCAGTCATGGCCATCAAGGAAAATGATAATTCCTTGGAGAAGTACTCAGGGATATTAAAGATGCTTTGTCTCCGTTCGAAGGGATTCATAATTTGATGCTTATTACACAATATAGTTAACAAAATTTAATTTGTCAATCCACTATTTCCTGTTCCACGAAGCAAACTATTTTCAACAAAACCACTACTAAAAGGTTCAGATGGGCTGACCTGGAAGCAACCTAGCTTCAAAGATAATTAGTAATCATACTTACCCTGGGTAGCAGTACAATCATCCTGTGTGGTATAAAATATAAGGGCATTCTCCATAAATACAGTGAAAAGATGCCAAGTTGAGTTCTTTGTAATTACTAATGACAGACCATTGACATATTGTAAAGATTGCAAGAAAGGAACTAAGTGGAGAACAAACAATAGAAGTTCTGATGCAGTAACATACTGCAACTTTCTATAGAGAAACATGTCATGGTGGGATTGGGCACCCACATGGCAAAGAGACTGAACTAGATGCAAAAAATCACTTAAAAATAAAAATGTACCAGCTGTAACTAGCAAATCATAAAGTAAAACTCCAACTCCAACATCCACCAAAACCAAGATGACCACTTCAGCCTTATAATATAGTTATTATATTGTTTCATTATCTATGTTATGGGATCCTTTGATTGCATTGGATTTGGGATGCTACTTGCTACCACAGAATGACATATTTTACTTTTTATCTGATCCCACTTGATAAGGATCCAAGGAGTCCTTATTGATAACACACATGGAAAGATTGAGACACAGATCAGAAGTCATCGTTTTAAGAATAACCTCAGAGAGGCCCAATACAATAACAATATCAACCGTGTTTTCAATATGGGACTCAGGAGTCCTATTTATACAAAAGTTGAGCCATCTCAGGCCAATCAAAAGGTTAAAATAATAACTTAACCTTATCTACCCTAAACAAGGGCAACAACCAGCCACCTTGAGTTATTAAAGGAATAACTATGTTAACTACCCATAGCCATTCATGGTTGTCAAATTTTCATAAGCGGTTCAATTTGGTAACCTCTGTTATTCATGGTCAAATTCACCCAATTAGCAAGTACATTGTAAAGTATACTCTTTGCTCCCATGGTGTTTTGGACGTTCTCCAATTACCCATTAAACACCCCAAACCTTACAAGATAAGCAACCATTCAAACCCTTAGGTGGTGGATAGATATTTGGGAATGATGGGTGATGTATGGTTTCTCAATGTCATCGTCATCCAATCCAAAAGCTATCTTTGGGGTGCAATTCCCTGGGTTGATTTGATAGCATCCTCCCTCACTGTAGTATTAACATCATTGGCAACATCAATGCCATGTCTTACAGGCCCTCTAGTTTGTGGGTTGTTATATATGTGACATATCACAAGCTATTACTATAGTGGCATATTCCTATGGTGGGATTTCATTCTTTGCTTTATGAATAACCTCAGAGAGCCCTAATATAATAACAATATCAATCGCAATTTCAATATGGGACTCTAGTCATATATATAAAAAAGTTGGGATGTCTCGAACCAATTGAAAAGTATTAACATAATATTTAAATCTTTACTACCCTAGACAAAGGCCAACAACCAACAGCCTTCAATTATTAAAGGAATAACAAGACTAGCTACCTATAGCCATAGTGGTCATCACAATTTTCATTAGTGGTACAACTCAATTGGCATGTAAAGTATAGCCTTTCTTCCCATTGCATTTGGAGGTCACTAGGGTGGAGGATAGATATTTACAGATGATGAGCAATGTAGGGTTTCTCAATGTCGCTATTATCCACTTTCTCTGAGTTGTAATGGAGATCATCACCACACAACCAAGTCTCTCACTTCAAGTCTATATATCTCATCTCTTTGTCAACTTTCTTTTGGTCTAGAGATCCATGGTGTTTGGTATTTTATTGGTACTCAATGGTTTTTTCTTCAAGGGTAAAGTAGTTTTCAAACAATGCATTTTTTCTCAATGGGTACAAGGATTACAGCAATTGGCTGCCTAGTCCTTTTCGATGGACTCCTTAGCCGCATTGTGAAAGAGGAAAGGGATCGACATAAACATACTCCATCACCCAAACACAATGGAGTTTCTTAAGTTAAAAACCCCACCTATTTTACAAAAACCTGAGACACTTGCCAGCCATATTGAGGGCTTGTTATGTTAGATTTTAATCTACTTGTTCATGGGTATTAGGACCTCAATAGACACAATAGCACGATGCATTAAATAGAATTGGAAAAGGTAAAATGGCATAGCCATTAGACTCTTACCATGAGGATACTGCTTGGAAGTTTTTTCAAAACCCAACAATGGAAATGTGATATTCAAAGGGGCACCCTAGATGATGGGAAGAGAAAGCCTCTTTATGAAACTTTGGATGGTGGGGTTTCGATTCTTTCAAGAATGCTCCTCAATCCCAATATGGGTGAGACTCCTTAGCTTCCCTATGGAATTCCAAAATGATTCCATCTTCACAAGTAGAGAACACACTTGGCTTTTTATCGATGCCTTCATAAGTAACAAAAAAAACACCAACATGTCATATGCCACAATGTGTGTTGATTTGTTAAACCATTACACCACTACCGAACCCAATCAAGTAGTTATTGTTGGATTATAACAACTATTGAAATATAAAAAATATTCCCTTCAACTGTAGGGTCTGCTTCAAGACTAGACATTTGGCACATGTGTGCCTAAATTAACAAAAGAAAACAAAAACATATTGAAAAATCCTTTGACGGAGGTGATCCCCAATCTCCTCCTCCAACCACATAGCTTGCACACCTTTGGGTTTGTGAACAATCAAGAAGAAGACTTAAGAGAATTCAAAATATGCAACAAAGAAATGGTGAACCTTGATGCAAGTGTAACAAATTTGAAACCTTTTCAAGCTCTTGAGGACCCTAAACTAGATCAACCTAAGTCATAGAAGTTTCTAAGGAACCTACCACAATAATGAACCTTCCCCAACACCAAACTACGTAGAGGCTTTGATCTCCCTACTTAACTCAACCTTATATAAAGATGGATCCCTCTCCACAAGAAAAGATGACAATGAAACAAGCTTCAACAACACATTATCCTCCTCAAGTTGAGGATCAAGACCAAGGGATGTCAAAAAACAATTATATAGTTGGATCGCCACAATCGGGTTCGAAAATCCAATTAGGGGCCAAACTCATGGAACCCAAAGCTTCCAAGATTTGTCCCTAGAAATTTTAGGGCAATACTTAGTAATTTGGGGTCTCAACCAAGGTTGTCAAAACTAGAACCAAATTGGAACCAAACCTCCCGAAATTACTAACTGAAACCTTAACAAGACTGAAATCAGCCAAAAAATCAATGTATAAACCAAACAAATCACATCAAATATTCAAATTTTAATATATATATATTCATGTACTTCAATGTAATCCAACCATTAGACACCAAATATACCATCAAGATATACGTTGTGTGATAGAAAATATATAAACATTGAAGCTTTAAATGGCCTCTAGAGTCCAAAAACAATCATATACAATCAAGTCACTACATATCTGAAGAAAACAACCTCATCAGAATGAGCAGAGCATGTCTAGGATCAATGATTTGGAACAATGCCTAGAAAGCCAAAAACTTGGTCTAATAACAATGCTTTTGGGAAGTTCAAGAAGGGAACTATGTTCTCTTCTGGGATGATTGATGGCAGCGTAATGCCACGGGAAACATGAATCATACATAGCCTTTCAAAAGCAAGGAATATATTCCTAGCAACCATTGGGGATGTCTCAATCAATACTAGATAGACACAAAGGATAGGAAAATGGATGGCAAACATGGAAACCAATAAATGCCCGGTCGATAAGTATACCTCAAGAAAACACATAGATCACATGGAACGTTCTAAAAAGAGGAAAATCCACTATCAAGGTGGGGAGGACATACTTAGATCGGGATGGCAAGAAGGAGAAATTTACTCAATCAAAGAAGCATGTGCTCTAGACCCAATCGATCAAGGAGAAGAACGAGGAAAAGTTTGGATTGGAGGAAATTTAAATTTCACTGCTCTGGCCAAAGATCATTGTGTTTCTTTGGTTGTTGGCAAGACAAAAATTCCTTGCATGGGGCTCGCTAAAAAGAAGAGGCTTTGAAGGGCCCTTTACCTATTAGATGTGTATAGGTGGGGAGGAAAATGCATCACAGCTATTCAACAATGTAGCATCTATGCAACCTTATGAGACATGAGAGCAAAACTCTTCTGACAATCTGATAGGAACATAAATGATACTATCATTACCTTAGAAAAATGGCGACCTACTCCATTTGTAAACTAGATTTAGAACAATACTTGGCAATTATTTCCAAGATTTCTTTTGGGGACTATCTGCAAAGAAAGAAATAGAAGAATCTTCAAGACTCGGCACAAGGAGGTGGGAGAGCTATGGGACACCATTAGAAAAGACCTTCAAGAAACAATTTACGTAACAGACTAGTATGAGGACGACAAGAAATGTTTGGCAAAGAAAAAAAGAATTTTAGCAACTTGGGGATTAAACCTGGCAAGCATCAAAAGCAGAGACAAGCAAATCACCCCTGTGGCTAACTCCCCAGTGGAATGGCACCCACCACCCATGGGATTCATAAAATTAAACTTTGACGAGGGATCCAAAGGTAACTCGAGACCTTCAAAGATCAGTGGAGTTTTCAAAGATGAAAAAGGAGCCATTTTGACGATCTATGCATGGTCTAGAGGTCAAGACACCAACAATTCAGCAAAACAACAAGATCTAGAAAAAGGCCTTTGAATAGTTGTAAACAGTGAATATGAGAAATTAAAGGTGGAAGGGGACTCTCAAATCCTAATAAACTCTCTTATTAGGATACAATATGTGACCAAGCCAAACAAAAACACTAGAAACTAGCATTTTAATTGTCGACTTGGACATCATTAATACTATGATCAAACAAATATCCTCCAAGACAATGGGATCTACGTCAAGTGTTTTGTTCAACAATCGATCATGTATCAACCAAAGGTTGTACTACACGAAGACTAAATCATTTAGTTGTTGTTCTCGATTTCTCGTCTTTTTGTGCATGCACTCAAACACACTGCAACTGCGCTCACACCTAGAAGCGCTACATGTCTAGGTAAAGCTCCACACTGCAAACCTTTGCAATTCAGGGCATATCTCCACCAATAAGATGCGATATGAGTCAAAGACAAAATGAGGAAATTCAAGAAATGAGATTCAAACTTTGACAATAATTTTTCAATGTCTAGAATAATGGATAATATAACTTTAAAATCGTTTACCTAGTTGGTCCTTAATTCTACTCCAAATAGTCATGGTTTTGCAAAGGTACCTTTGCTTTCACTATAATCCAGGAGCTTATTGTGTACAGCATCCTAGTCACTCAAACCAAGGACCATGCATCGACTTCAAAGTCTTATGTAATGGTACCTTGGGTTTAGGTAATACCCAACTGCATGTATGGGTCGATGGAGTCGTTTGTTCCATCTCTCATCGATGATCTGCCAAATAATGATATACTTTTGCTTTATATCTTTGTATGTTGCTTTTATTTTCTCTTTGGCATGATACATGCCCTCATAAATATAACCATGGTAGGTGTATCACCATCCACAACACTTTAACAATTGGCTTGTTGATTTTAACAATCTCTTCTACTCTAGGCCAAAAAGAGGTCTCATAAACTATCACAAATGTCTTGCCCATCAAGCTTGTGGCTCCACAGAGACGAATTCCATTCATCACAAGTAAACATATTCCTTAAGTTATTTTTGTAGACAATGAGAAAATGCAACATGAGGAAGTACGTTGCAAATAGAGTGATGGTTGGCCTAACAAGCTCCCTACCCCCTCTGTGTTTTTCAAAGGTTCAAGACCCATGTGTGGCTGTAGACGTATTTGGAAATGCTTTCAACTTGCTCTACAACTCTCTTCACCCAATCAAGTTTGCTTATATCCTCAAGCATCAGATCTAGGTAGTGTGCAACATGTAGGGACCAAGAAATGGTAAGGTGTTTCTCCTCCAACAACATAGTTAGAGGTATTATTAAGGATGACTTGTACAACATTTGCCACCCCCACCTTCAAAACTTATTCATCCAAGAGTTGAAATAATAAATATGCATCCTTCACAAGATTGGATGCATCTACTCATTTAATAAACATATTTTCACGTGGGTAAGAAACAAGGAAATTAAGGGGTGGCAGGTGCAGGGGGGATCACTTATGATCCTGGAGGAATGTAAATGCAAACTTTGCATGGGGATTGTGAATCGTTTCTGACAATGAGGCAGATGCACTAGCTATCTACAAAGGTCTTTAGATTCTCAAGGAGCATGGGATGAGGCATGAAGTTGTAGTGGGAGACTCATCAATAATTGTCAGGCTCCTTTGCCAACAAGTGCAGTCTCAAACCCCTTGTATATCAAGACTCATTTATCGCATAAAAGCAGAGGCCAAGGACTTAACCACACTTGAATTGTTCCAAGCCTTGCGCTCCCATAATAGTAATGCGGGTCTTTTGTCTAATGCTGGTGTAAGCATGCATGAAGGTACTCTAAGAATAAATGGGGGTGCCTATCTTCTCTCCCCTCCCCTGATAATTACTTGCACTTAAAAATGGACATGAGAGTGCTCTACACTAGTCTTGTCACACAAGCTCATTGAGACAGAGATTTATGGATCATTCCTCCCTCGAATTGTAGATGCATCTCTTCCTCAACACTAATGCATTTCAAGAACAGGATGGCTCGACTCTTCAATGAATGTGGTTTATGGTCCATGTTAGCATGTGGTGTGTTGGTGCTATTAGTGGCACTTGATTCTATTTCTGCATTGAACTCCCTTCGCAGTGGAGGTGTGAGCCTAGAGGTTTGTGTTTGCAATTCTTCTTACTCTACCTTTATAGAAAGGTCATCATCATTGTCTCCAGCCACATGTATATTGGTATTCTTCTTATTGATGGCTAGTCATAGCTCATGGGCATAGATGTGTTTGGTGCAACCAGGCTAAAGTTATGAGTGTTAGGAAATGTAAGCACGGTGTTACAGAGGCACAGAAGGTTGTGGTGGCCTCAAAATGCCAATGGCGTCGTTGGCATGAGGACTGGGAGCACAAGCTGTCAGTTGAAATTCGGGAAAGGGACAAAGAAGTTGTGGAGACCAAAATTATTGAATTTGTTGAAAGATTTGAAGGAAGAAATGTGGGATTTCATGCAAATGCAAAAAAATAAACTCTTGGAACTAGGTTTGAAGGTTGATTTAGTTGTTTCTCTAGTTTTACAAACGTCTAATGCTAGTAATGGGTCACAAGTGGCACTCCAATCTTCTTCCAAACCAGAACCTCCTACCGTTTGTTGAAACTCGAGGGGGAGTCCGTCAGGTTGAATCCTTTCCAAGCTTGAGGTCAAGTCGACTACAAACAACCCCTGTAAAGAGCAACAACAAGAAGAGGATATTTGTCCAACAATAGTTGCCTTGTCTTTCAGTTAATAGCAAGGATAGGTAGTAGCAAGGTTTTTTTGTTTCAAGAACAACAATTTTTGGCTAAGGACTTTGGTCCTTTTGGATTGTATTACAATGTTGTACAGCTAGGCCACAACCCTTTTCTAATACACTAATAACAATTATTGTTTAAAAAAAAGGGAAATTAATTATGGTCCCAATGCATTCCATCAGACATGATGGTACATCCCTTTCTGATCCATGACTCTCTAAATTATCTCCAACGAGCCACATGACTAACAGGCAGTCCCCCACTACTAGGTCCCAACAACGGGACACCTCTTCCAAACAAAGAGACATCCCTCGTGCCAGATCTAGCTCCTCCAACAAGATTTCTATACAGAGATTCTTTCCTTCGGCCTCAAATGGTAGGAGAGTTTCACATTTGACTTTAGAGGAGGACCCCCTCTTCCCTTGGTCTGACAATAGACACCTAGCGCACTGAGGTTCTCCTTGTACTCAGCTCTAGAGCATTGCATTTCCTTTTGGCAGGGTGATAGTTACACCTAGACCATAGATTAACTTTATTTCATGCTTTTATAGGAGTGGCCTTCGCACTCCCACTTTGTATTGTCACTTACGTATTGAGCAGTCATGTTGACCTACTTTTGGTCATTTGTTGGATACTAAAAAACATATCCTATCTTATCTAATCTCCAATTATTGTCTTTTAGAAGAGTGGCCCCCTCAGGTCATGAAAATTAGGGCCTTTGAGGCCTAAACCACATGCAACTATGGCATAAAAAATAGGTTGGTAATGAGGGAAGTGAGTAGAATAGAAAGGATTATCTACTTCCTCCATTGGTTATCAATGGTGGGTTGAAAACCAAGGGTGGTGTAGGGTGCAAAATTGGTGTCAACCCTCTCTCTTTAATCAGGGTGTGACATCAAGAAGAGTTGGAGGGATCAATCCAAAGGGATCTCTAGAAGGATAAGTGGAGGAGTCTTCTTCGCTATGGTTTCCACTTTGACTTCCATGTATGGGAATCTCTCCATTTCTCCTTATGTCATCTCTTTTGCCTTGACTTTCTCCCCATGAAAGGCTTCTATGGAAATTCCATGCACTAGAGCAATTAATGCAAAACTGAAATTTCACCTTCCTAAAAGGTTTCCCAAATCTTAACTCTAAAATTTTCGACCTTTAGGACTACTGTAAATTAGAGAATAAAATAACAGCGGAAATATCATAATAATTCACTTCAAACAACCCCAAACTTCCTGGCAATTCAAGGAGAAAAGATACCAAACAAAGAGGTAAGCTTCAGCCCCTTCTAGCGCAACTTATCAGTCAATAATAAGATCTGGAAATACACTTTTACAGGAGTATAACAGCAGTAAAATCGACCCCTTATATTCTTCCTTACATGTCAAATCACTTAATAAATTTCCCTTTTACTTATGTCCAATCAGCAAGACACAAATGGTTGTAAATAGCAAAGCATAAAAAACATATATAGTTGAAATTCAAGTCTGAAAATGACGCAAGATGTGAACAATTGGAAACTTCATATATAGGCTCAAGATGAAGTACAAGCACAAGTGTCATGCTCCAATGGTGATGTCATGTACAATAATGACTCCAAGGAGATGTAGTTACACGAGGAAAGTCCACACCACTCCATCACAAGCCTCCACAAACTGCATCTATCCTCCAAAGCAATGTACTCCAATGAGTCAGCTACCCCTTGCAAGAACATTGTCAAATCCCCAGGCGTCCCTAAGATATCTCTAATCCTTCGAACAAGAAACCAGGCTACCACATGTCAACTAGGTCTTGAAGTCCTCTGAAGTCCTCTATAACGCATAACACTCCACATCCCCTGTAAGGCACTCTCTAAACAAGTGGCTCCCCCATGCGACCTACCAAACTGACGAGAGATCTCCAACGCCTAAGGAAGAATATTGAGCCTACAATCAACTAAGATCAAGCATCCACTAAGCAAGCTATCTCGACTATGCATATCCATCACAAATCATCTCTCATGCTACAATCCATCTCGGACCAATCTGGGGCTGAACATACATCTTGTACCCCAAATCTCATGAAGCACCCCCAAACATGGTGTAAACACTTTCAAAGTAACCAAAGAATCTAACATTACCTCTTTACGACAAAAGTGTTTACAACCAACACCTATCAACTCCCTCTGCAACTCCACCAAACCAACTATTTACAAATCAGTACTAGTTGTGGACCCAGAATCAACCACTTTTATCTGCAACAAAGTGGTCAACCATGCTATCACAGCATCTCAATCATCCAATGAATAATGACCATCGATGAATATGAAAGAATATCTTCCTTGAGCAAAAGCAACCTGCCAAACTCCATCATCCTCCAAGTTAGCATCATGGGCCAAAATCAATGAACACCCCCTCACGAACTCTCCAAGACATCCTACAAGGGAAATCACATCTTCGTACAAGAACAAGTCGATTCTAGACTACAAATCTTGTTATATAGTCATCAAACTATGCAAGGTCATCATCAACCTATCAACATGAGAATCCCTCTCATGTACATCAAATCCTTCAGCAATTGAACCAACCTAAACTAGGTCAATTCCCTCATCTCGAGAGAATCCTAAAGTAAGAGTATCACGAAGGGAAACTCCCTCTATCTAAGAGAATCTAAAATCCCTCCTGGCTCCATACTCCATAATAATCCTATCAGTTGTTGCTTTGAAATCAATCTCAACATCCTCCATCAAGGTATCACACCTCTCCAATAAACAACTAGAAGGCTCATGAGTGAAGTCGATCTCATCATCACACCTCTCCTACTCTATACAACTAGAAGTCTCATAGATGGAAGAAACCAATACTTTATAGTTAGCACATCTTGCCCCCCCTACAGATCTAGGAGCTCCTGTATGCTCCTGATGATCCAGGTGGATATCGGTGACCATCCACCTATTGCAACTGGCTCACTTACAAGTTTCATCTTGGTAGTTTCAGTTTTCATCTTGGCAGTTTTTTCTAGCTTTTCGGGTCCTAAACTTGTGGGGTTGTCTTAAGGCCCTAAACAACGTTTTTTGGGCCCACCATAGCCACACTATAGACAGAGTCAGAGTGTGACGACATAATGTGTAGTCCTCGGATAGACCTTTCCAACAGGCTATCGTGCGCCTAAAACGGAGATCATATGCAAAAGTTACGACCCCGAGAAGTTGATGTACTAACTTACCCCAACGAAGCTCACATGACTTTTGGCGCTTCATCTCCTAGGGTTAGGTTTTTGGATGCTTAGGGTTTTGGCATTCATGTTTGATGTAAAAAGGCCTTTGGAGCCTCATTGTACTCATCTTCTTGCGAATGAGCGCAACCATCACATCTCTCCTCAGAGATAAGACACCACCATTCTAGCAAGCTTGTTTCAGTCCGCATTTTACAGTTTTCAGCATATTTCTTTATTAATAGAAGCCAAGTTTTACTGTATCTCTATTATTGTTTATTGAATCTCTGTGTTAATAATATAGATCTGTATTCATTTCGTTCTGCTCATAAAATCTGGATCAGTGGTATCAGAGCGGTCTGCTCCTCGTCATTCTTAGTGCATGTCCCCGACGAGGTCAAGGTACAAAGAGTTGGGTCTCGAGCTTGTTTCTCTTGAGGACAAGAGCTCCTCAAAGCCGTCCCCCATGTCAAAGATTGGTGGGAGACTTTTTGTGAACAAAAGGCAACAGAGGAACCCTCATTATTTACAGTCGCACTCACCTAGGAGTCCTTCAGGGATTCTATTAAGGAACAATACTACCCTGTTGGAAGTTATGACGCCTTGTATACAAGATGGACAACATTACGGCAGGAAAGGGACCAAACACTGCCACAGTTCACAAATATCTTCCATACCTTGCACACCAAGTTGGGTATCAAAGATTCTAAGCGACATCTAGTGCTAAAGTACCGCGGAGGTCTGTATAGACACATCCAGACAGAAATGGAGTTTTTGGACATCTCGTCCTTGGGCGCAGCCTATCGATATGCTGTCAAAATCGAGCAGAAGCTTAAACAAAAGACGCAGCAGTTTGGATCTAGGAACCCCTCATAGCAAAAGCAGGGCAAGGGCAACCCCAACCCGCAGAACAAAGGGCAGAGCAAAGATGGACAGCCTCAGGGCAACCAGTCTAAGCCACAAACAAAGAAGGACAATGGAAAGACTAAGAAAGACACCCGGAAGTGGTGTGACTTCCATAAGAGCGCCTAGCATAACTCTGTTGATTGCCCCTCAAAGAAGTCATTGGTGGTTGAGGTGAAAGCCTTTGAATCAGATGCGGATTCCAACTCTAAGTCAGAACCATAAAAAGGGAGACGAATTATTGACACGGAACCCAGTGCCACCGTTGCTACCACCAAGATCCAGCCCAGTAAACCTAATGAGCCAGAGGAAGGTGAGCACCTCTTTCATTCACAGATGTGGGTGAAGGGTACTCCGCTGCACTCCATCGTTGATAGTGGTAGCGAGATTAACCTCATCTCAACGGAGGTCGTCAAGCAGTTGGCTCTACCGACAACGCCGCATCCACAGCCATACACCATCGGATGGCTCTGCCAAAGAAGCGATCTTCACGTCAGCCAACAGTGTCGCCTGTCCTACAGCATCAAGCCCTTCAAAGATGAGGTATTGTATGATGTTGCTCCCCTTGAAGTTTGTGATGTTCTTTTGGGCCAACCTTATTTATGAAAACAACATGTTGTATATGAATCAAGGCCTCGCAGTGTTATTATTACCCTTGTCAAGAAATTTTACAGTATACCTGAGGTAGTCCCACCTACTGCCATTTCCTTGATCTCTAACAAGCAATGCAGGAAGGTCATCTCTCAAACCAGAAAGTTTGTTTTCTTCATGATTCGCTCTCAAAGTGAGCAGAAGGTTGCAGCCACATCCATGGCCTTCGCGGCCAATCTCTCCACACAGCAGAAGCAAGTGGATAAGGTCGTGGAAGAATACAAAAACATCTTCTCCTCACCCACTGAGGTACCTCTACACTGTCAAATCAAGCATTCAATCGATCTGACCCCGGTGCACCGCTACACAATGGGCCAGTCTATCGTCGTTCTATGTTAGAGAACGAGGAGATCAAGCGTCAAATCCAAGAACTGCTCCAAAACGAGCACATCCGACCCAGCTCATCACCGTGTGGAAGCCCAATCATGCTTCTGCAGGAGAAAGATGAGACCTGGCGACTCTGCATCGATTACCAGGCCCTAAATAAAATCACAGTCAGGAACCGATACCCGATTCCCCGAATCAACTATCTCCTTGACCAGCTCAAGGGGGCCAAATACTTCGGTAAGATTGATCTGAAGTCTGGCTACCATCAAGTCCCAATAGAGCAGACAAATGTATGGAAAATTGTCTTCAAGTCTAAAGAAGGTCTTTTTGAATGGTTGGTCATGCCCTTTGGTTTGACAAATGCCCCAACAACTTTCCTGAGGATGATGGACGATATCTTGCGGCCTTTCACCAATTCTTTTGTGGTGGTGTATCTGGATGACATCCTAATCTACAACAAGAATTGGGCAGAACACTTGCAGCATATTCAGCAGGTTTTGCACACTCTACGACAGCACAAGCTATATTCAAATTTGGAAAAATGCTCCTTCGGCATGGACAAGATCCAGTACCTAGGCTACATTGTTGATGAGCATGGAGTGCATGTGGATCCAACCAAGATCCAGATCATTCATGACTAGCTAGCCCCAACCACACTCACTAAGCTTCGAAGCTTTTTAGGCCTTGCCAATTTCTATCGCAGGTTCGTGTTGGGATTTCTACTATATTGCATGGGCCCTCAGCCAAGTAACCAGGGGTGGTGGTAAGGAAAAATTCGTGTGGGGCCTAGCACAACAACAAGCGTTCGATGATTTGAAGCAGCACTTGTGCTCAACCCAAGTGCTCTCATTACCTGACCTGCAATAGCCCTTTGAGATCGAGACAGATGCTTGAGACTATGTTGTGGGTGCAGTTCTCACTCAGCACGGACACCCTGTGGCCTATCACAGTGAGACACTATCAGATGTCGTCCGTAAGTACCTTATTTACGACAAAGAAATGTACTTCATTGTGCAAGCATGCCGCCAGTGGAGGCATTACATTCTCGAAAAGGAGACAGTCATCCACACCAATCATAAGTCGCTGCAGTTCATGCAAACACAAGGCAAATTGCAGAATGGTCGCCATCAGAAGTGGTCCACATACTTGCAGCAGTTTCATCTAAACATCAAGTATAAAACAGGAAGCACGAACCACGTCATTGATTGCCTCAGTCGCCCTCCAGTTGCAGCACTCACCACGATGTTAAACTCCTGCAGCCATGAGACCTCCGGGTGGCCCAACTCTATGAGAAAGATCCTGACTTCTCCGCCACCTACCAGATGTTGGGCGCAAACACAGTTGTCAATGAATTCCATCTTCAGGACGGGTTGTTGTGCCATCTGGGCCATCTCTGTGTTCCATCAAGCAAGCGTGCGAAGCTAATTTAGGAAGCCCACTACAGTCGAGTGTCAGGACACTTCGGCGTAGAAAAGACAATGTTAGTGCTGCAGCAACATTTCTATTGGTCAAAACTTTGAGAGGATGTTAGCAAGTATATTAGGTCATGCACTGTCAGCACCATTGTCAAACCAACCATTAAGAAACAAGGCATGTACATCCCTCTGCCTACTCTTGAAAGGCCCTGGGAATCCATCTCGATGGACTACATGTCGGGCCTTCCGTCAACCAAGCGAGGAAATGATTGTGTTTTTATGGTGGTTGATTTCTAAAATGGCGATTTTGGCAGCCAGCAAGAAGATCATCACAGCAGAGGCCCCTACCAAGCTCTTCTTCGAACGAGTGTGGGTACATTTTGGGATACCACAAACCATCCTCTCAAATCGGGACAGTCG
>ML811425.1:0-11986 GCA_009831015.1 Picea engelmannii | reverse complement strand
GAGGTTAAATTAATTGATAGCATTTTATTAGAAGCCTTGATTGATATCCCCTGCTCAAATCTAGGACTATATTTATGAGAACATTACTTTATGCTTCCAGGACAACTATATGTTGTTTTTGTTCCATAAGAGTCTTCATAATTGTTGTTATTTTAGATTTGACCCAGTGTTCATTTTCATGGACTTTTGAAGTGACTGTAAATATAGAAGTCCTTTGGCATTGGATATGCTCCTCATGGTCTCTATGAACTCTTTTAATTTCCTAAAGCTCTTTGTAATCCATCAGGTTCCCAATTCTATCTAAATTCTATCCAAAATATATCAAATCAACAAACACTTGTATCTCCCAAAATATCAAAATGATATGATATTTAAAGTTTTCAAAATAATATCATATTATTGTTGTTTGTCCCAAATGTATGAGGTGTCTAAATAATTATGTCATAGCACAAATTAAAATAAGTGAGGGTATGTTGGCACAGGGGCAGACCCAAGGTTCAACGCTTCAACATCACACCAAAAAAACCCTAACTACCGACCCTTTTGGCAACACCTGTGAAGCAGGCGAAGTCTCACCCAAGGTAGAGGCAGGGGGGTTACAGGACTCAGGTGTCTATAACCAAGCTCGGACATAGATCTGTAATTACAATTACTTCGCATAGTACTTAAGAACAACATACATTAGTTTATCATCTTCATTCACATTGCAGAACAAACCCTAAGGATAGATTGGCGCAGTAACAATGACCAAATACACATCGCACTTAGCATCATAAGTTAGATCTAGTGCGTTCAACATAAATAAACACTAAGCATTCATAGATCTATCTATCATGCATGACAATCAATGCACTAAGTAGATCCACAACATAAACATCATAGCACAAAGCAACCCATGAACACATGATATATGTGGTTCACCCCAGTGTAGGGCTACATCCACCAATTGCTTCTTCTTCTCTATTGGGCTTCAATCTCTTACATTTGTCTGCTCCTGTGCACTGAGCCACAGAGCCAAGCTTCACATCGGACAGGTGATCTGCGCACTAAGCACCAAATCCACCTTCCCAAAATTAGGTCAAGGCACAGAGCCAACTCCTCTACTAAGCACAGAGCCTTACATACATAGTCTATTGCACTAAGCAACCCAAAACTACTTGCACTTAGTCTTGCAAGCTATTGACTCTTACATCGCTTCTCTTCTCTCTACAATACATTCTTATACTTATTTATACTTTTACAAAAAGGCCTAACCATGGGTAAACCCATGGGCCGACATCCCATAAACCCCAATACAAAAACCCTAATGAACCCCTTGCTGGGTCCACAAATCAAGTGAGATCTCGCGATCTCAGCTCCGCATGGGTGCTCCATCTTCGACCAGCCTGTCAAAGTCCAAAAAGGTGGTCAAACCTAACCAATGTTTCCTCAAAACTTGGTCGAGGGCCAACAGGTCCCCAACACTCACATGTGACTCGTCCTGAGTCACTCAAATCTGGGCAGCGCTGCTTCGAAGGCCTCGAGCTTAGCTCGAGATTCCTCGACTTGTTGCTTCGCCTGAGCCTCATGCTCAACGATCTCTTGGATCATCTTCTCTGTAACAGGCCCTTCCAGGCGTTGTTCCACTGCCACAACCACTTGGTTTAGTTGTGAACCTTGTCCTTCGGTCTCTCCAAACACCGTGCAGGCTTCATCCTGCACCGGTTGTAGCCTCTGTGTAACTTCCATTACTCTGCTCTGGATGGCAGTAATCTATTGATGGACTGTGCGTTGTTCCTGTGATCTCTTCATTCTCTCGACTACAGTGAGTAACTTCATCTGCACATGTACTGACAATGCATGTTGTTGCGCCTCATGTAGTTGCGCTTCCAGTTTCCTCGGCTCTGGATCTTTTCCAAGGCATTCATAAGTCTGCGCACTTCTGTTGCTCAACTGCTTGCATTCTGAGGCGAGGGCTCTGATCCTTCCGATTGCGCTCTTAGCGACTTCCTCCTTCTGGTCGCGCACTTCTTGCAGGGTGCTTGGTACTGCTTGAATTTCCAACTCCGTTACCCTTGCTTGAAGTTGTTGGATGGACTTAGCAAGCTTCATCACTTGAACCTTGTCTGCCTCATGTTCCTCTTGTGCCAAACCTGGCACATAGCGAAGTGCTTTGCTCACCACTTTTTTGACCGCAGTCTGCTCTGCGAGCAACTGGTCCTTTTCTCTCTGTATCTTCGCTTTGTCCTCCTCAAGCATCGCCTGAAACCCATCCTTTTCATTTTCATAAGCGATTACACAGTACCGCGCAACTTGTAGTTGCTCTAAGACTTCCTCTTTCTCCTTCTTCAAGACTTCTATAGCCTTCTCCTTCTCTTCTTGAATTTTCTGAAGTCGAGCCTTTGTTGCATCTGCTAATCTTCTCAATTGGGCAGGCTCATTCCCCAATTTTGCAATCTTTGACAAGGAAGGCATAGTAGGTATTGTGCGGGTAACTTGAATAGCTCGTTGTATCTCCTTTAGTTCCTTCTCGACCCTTACATATGGCTCTTCCTGCTTTGCTCCATATCTCTGCAAGAGATCTTCGGACACATCCTCCATTGCTCCGCGGACTAGACCGATATTATCCTTTGTGAGCATAGCCTCTAGCTGGGGCTTACCAACGCAGGTCTTCTTTCTTGTCGAGGGTTTCTATGGAGAAACCTTCCTCTGCTTCGTTGTTTCTGTCTCGGTAGGGGGGTCCTTCGGCGGTGTAGCTTCGCCTTCTCCTTCTTCCCCTCCTACTTCTTGATTTACTTCATCTCCTCCTCCTCCTGCGGACGAGTCAGGTACACTTTCTTCTAAGGCGTTGTCCTCCTCATCAGTCTCTATGTTCTGAACTTCCTCTTTTTTCTTTTTCTTCTTCGCACTTAACTGTCATGCATGCTCGAACCGGGTGACCAAGGGGCTTCCTATGATATCAGGGTCGGAGAGTTCTGCATCATCAACCGGTGCAAGGAACTCCTCCGGCCACTCCTTCGTGATCTATTCCATTTCTTCGTTGGTCAACTTATAATAAGATTATAACTCTTCCTTGCTCTCATCCATGCGCGCAGTGATATAAATAAAATGTGGTTCTGCGCAGAACTTAGCTAGTGGTTTGCACTGGTGAAAGGTGCGTGGTGTCATGCGCGGAAATGACTCTATGGAAACCTTCAGTTGTTGATAGTAAGCATGGAACATTGTGTTCAACTGCCATTGCTTCAACATGTCATTTGTATACCATAAGGTTGAGAACCTCACGGCCAGCGACTCCGAAGGTTCAATCTCCAGGAAGGTGGCTCCTTCCGGCATTTGCCAAGCGACAAATGCAATCAACACAAGTAGCCAGCTGAAGTGGAACTCGTATCCCTGATCCTGTGCTTCGGGATAGTCTTTCTCAAGCTCGTTGACAAGGTAACTCGCCCAATTCATTTGCATTCTCTCCACACATTTCCCTGCGAGATCCACCATGAACCCGGTGACCTTCATGGGGTGATTCTTTCTTACAAGCTTGTCATCTATGAGTTGGCAAGCGAGGCACATTGTGCCATCCTAGATAGAGGCTACTTTGTAGCCTCGCTCTCCCTTCTCAACTTCACCATATGCCTCCTTTATGCGTTATGCCAGGGAGAGATCTAAGGTCTTCCCTGGGTAGAACTGTTGAGGGTCGGGTCCATGCATGCCCAATCCTGTGATCAAGTGGATCAACATCAGATCCATAGTAATCTGTCTGTCAAGCCACATGTATCCACCATGATAGCACGACAAGAGAAGTTTAATGCAAGTGTTAACCTCCTAATGTCGGCCAAAATGACAAATCTTCATTACGTTAAGTATCGTGGACTGCGCCAGCTCCTTTATCCATGCCTGGGCGATGATGCGAGGCTTCTTCCTAGTGGTCTTCGTCAAATATTTATGAGGCGCGAGCATGGCGTAGTTCTTTCTGTCTCCAAGGTTGAAATCATTATTCTTCAGTAGCAGGATCTGTCCCAACTGACTTCCCACTACGCGTATTCCCTTCGGAATGTACGCAATGATCAATGTGTACTCGAAGTCCCATGGGATGCTGTCGCGATTAACCGTGCCAACCAAAGGCAGGATATAATCAGGTAAGATCGACAGGATCTGCTTCGCATTAGATAGATCGTTGCGATGCTTACTTCGCTTCTCAGTTGCAAGGTTAGTACGATCGAATGTCGTCCAGTTGAAGGGGAAGCCTGCAGTCCCCTGGTCAACGACGCTTGTATTCCTTCAGACATAACTTTATCAACCATAAACTTCTTCAGAACCTCTTCAACAGACTTCTCTAGTTCAGTGTGTTCGTTCGACATTATCACTGTTAACAAATAGATCAGGGTAGGTGAACGGATAGCGGGGTATGCAAATGGACAACGATGTCTGATAACACGGCTTGACACACAATCACTTCTCTTCTTGTCTTAGATAATCACGGGTAGCAAAAAGTGGTCCCGACGCAACGTCAGACGGGTTAAATAAGAAAGCGTCGTAACAAATTCTTCCAATGGGCAGGCCATCAATGTGAATGGCACGGTCTCAACATCCCAAACACGGTCTATTCGCCCATAAATGTGTTTCCTAATTGTTATGGAGCGTCGTTCTAACGGTCGAGGCACCTCCAACAGTCATATAGCTTCGTCGAGGCGAAGTCCCATTCTGTGTGGTTTTGTTGTTCTAACGAGGTTCAGATCCTGCAAACCTACCTCCTGCGAAGTCTTTCATTTGTTCTTTGTAACTTCCTGTAGTCTGTCCAATCCGACTTTCTTCTTATTGAGCTTCCTTGTCTTCTTTCATGTGATCCGAGTCTCTCTAATTGTTTATGGATTCCTCTTTCCATTCTTATTCCTATCTTCTCCTGGCGTAGTAACTTCGTGTTGTTGATGTTCTCTCAAAGGGTTCGAAGTTAATATTCCTTCCCTTACCACTTCTTGGACCGATATACTTTCTTCTTGCATGGATAGGTCCTTCAAACCTTCTTGTGCTCTTTTAACTTCGACCGCTAATTATCTTGCCTTATGTTGCTTTGACTCAACTTCTCGTTCTTCGATCAATCGATCTATTTTTCTAGCTATGAAATCCCTTAGTTCTTGTTTTTTCTTTTCATTATTTGCTTCCTCTACTTTCCTTCTGATCTGATCTTTCTCAATCCAAGTCTTACCTAGAAAAAGGGGAAAAGGGGCGTCGTTCGCAACAAACTTAATGACTTCAAATTCCTCTTCAGTCGATGTTCCATGGATGATAATAGGTACATTAGTAATTCTTCGACATAAGGTTATCATCTTTCCTTTGAATAAACCTATTGTTTCCAATGAAGATACTATAGTAGGCTTTCCCAAAATTTCCCAAGTGCTTTATGTCATAATGTTCACTTGTGTTTCTTCATCCAAGACATAGTCTATGTCAAAGTCTCCTATTCTTATATCTATGCATTGTTTCTCTTTCATGATCTCTGGTAAACTTACATCTTTGTTATCATTCATCGTTTCTTTCAATTGTTCTAATGTAGTCTGAACTTTCTTTGATTCTTTCCCTTGATGATTCTTTAACATGCTCTTATTTTCTTGATTTCCTTCATAGTTCTCTTGTCTCGTGCTCATTTGTTCTACTTTAACAATCATTCTTGGACAATCCTCAACTTCATGACCAACAACTTTACAACAAAGACAAATAGGACTTGTACCAGGGCATTCCTTAGCAATATGTCCCGGTCTTCTGCAGTTATAACATAGTGTCAATCCTCTTTTTCTCGTGTAAGTTCCCCAACTTCGCATGTACTGCACACTAGGATCACAGTGCTAGACCTGCAATCTGCAAAAATTCTTTCTAGGTTCCTGCATCCAATTATTAGTCCAAAAATTATTTCTATGCATAGGAATAACATATCTTTCTCTATTTCTATCAAATTTATTTAGATCAACTCTTTCTTCTAACTATACCCTAGCTTTTAGACTAGGACAAAATCTATCAAACATACCTTGATTCATGCTTTTCAAAGCAAAAAGTTTTACTTATCTTACTCTTATCAAAGTACAAATCTTTACCTCTTTCAAGATCTTACCTCAGATCGGGTTTCTTTCTTAGCATAGAGCTTCACAAGTCAAGTAGAGTATTGCGCACTACAACATCAAATCTACACATAGAGTTTTTCTTTACTTCAGTTCCCAGCAATCATAGTTTCAGGTCCCAACAACGGAACCATTTGTTGGCACAAGGGCAGACCTAGGGTTCAACGCTTCAACAACGCACCAACAAAACCCTAACTACCGACCCTTTCGGCAACACCTGCGAAGCAGGCAAAGTCTCACCCGAGGTAGAGGCAGGGGGGTTACAGGACTCATGTGTATGTAACCAAGCTGGGACACAGATCTGTGTTAACAATTACTTCGCAGAGTACTTAAGAACAACATACATTAGTTTATCATCTTCATTCACATCGCATAACAAACCCTAAGGATAGATTTGTGCAGTAATAATGACCAAATACACATTGCACTTAGCATCATAAGTTAGATCTAGCATGTTCAACATAAATAAGCACTAAGCATTCATAAATCTATCCATCATACATGACAATAAATGCACTAAGTAGATCCACAACATAAACATCGTAGCACAAAACAACCCATCAACACATGATATACGTGGTTCACCCCAATGTGGGGCTACATTCATCAACTGCTTCTTCTTCTCTATTAGGCTTCAATCTCTTACATTCGTCTGCTCTTGTGCATTGAGCCACAGAGCCAAGCTTCGCACCAGACAGGTCATCTGCGCACTAAGCATCGGATCCACGTTCACAAAATCAGGTCAAGGCACAGATCCAACTCCTCTACTAAGCAAAGAGCCTTACATACATAGTTTGTTGCACTAAGCATCGGATCCACGTTCACAAAATCAGGTCAAGGTACAGATCCAACTCCTCTACTAAGCAAAGAGCCTTGCATACATAGTTTGTTGCACTAAGCAACCCAAAACTACTTGCACTTAGCCTTGCAAGCTATCGACTCTTACATTGCTTCTCTTCTCTCTACAATGCATTCTTATACTTATTTAGACTTTTACAAAAAGGCCTAATCATGGGTAAACCCATGGGCCGACATCCCATAAATCCTAATGAACCCCTTGTTGGTTCCACAAATCAAGTGAGATCCCGCGATCTCAGCTCCGCATGGGTGCTCCATCTTCGACCAGCTTGTCAAAGTCCAAAAAGGTGATCAAACCTGACCAATGTTTCCTCAAAACTTGGTCGAGGGCCAACATGGTATTTCTTTTTTAATAGCTCATCTCTTTCCTTTCTTTCTTCTCACATGTTTGGCCTAAGATTGAGAAGGTCTTCATAATAAGACTTTTTCTCATCCAACTTTACTATTTCGGGGTGCATGTCACTGAAGGTAATCTTTCTTTGCAACTATCATCTTTTGTTGATTGTTGTTTGGAATGTATAGAGGAGGATTGAGATGCTTTTGTGCTAGGAGAGGTAGCAGGCTTATTTTCCTTGTCAATGTGGGGGTCATTGGGAGGCATTTTGTAATTCTAGGAGGTGAATGGGCCATGGAGGATGCAACATGTGGTATTGGATGCAGAGGAGGTGGAGGAGGAAGAGGATTATTGGGCCATTGAGCAATACCAAGGGGAGGATTTACAGGGTTGTTGTTCCAACCATCATTGACTAATTGGACACGAGGCGTATGAAAATATGCAATGTTTGGATGTAGCTACAGAGGGGCACTAGGAAGAGTTGGAGGTTGAGGCAATGCCGACTACCCACCAAGGTTCATATAGTTGGTTTGTACTAGCTGATTAAATTATTCTGAATCAACATCAAAGTGTATGTTAAACCTCATTGTCTTGTGTCTCCCTTGTTTCCAAAATACATTTGTCAATATTCTGCTTTTGCATCTATTTACTCTATTTCCACCTTTGTTACTCCCTCGACTGAGAAAGCTCATATAATTCCCATCATCATTCCAATTAGTGCAAAATTCAGCAAGTAAAATACAGGGCACAACATAGTAAACATCTATTAAAACTTTTTTAAATATGATTTAGTTATGGCTTTGAGAATAGCACAATTATTCGAGCATAAAAGGGAGAAATGAATAGGAATAATGTAATACACGAAAGAAAATCCATAATTCAACAGACACTCTTCTTTTTGTTTTAACTTTCAAAATTTGAACTGTGTCTTTCTTGTAAAATTCTCTGTATATGAACGGTCTACATCTATTTTGAACAAGGGAAGGTACATAAATGAAAATATAGATGTCATGGATAAATGATAAGGGATGTATTTTGCATAAAGTGGTACACAATGAAAGTGAATTAATGAAAATTCATGTTTAATATTTACAGACAGTCAACGTTTATGTACATATCCTCAAGACTTGTACATTTTTTTCATTACAGAGCTAATAATCAACATATAAATATTTTGAGAAATTTTCCAAACAATTTCTCAAATCAATCATTGTATTCTCATATTGTTATCTTCACCATATATCACATACCAAAAACTATATATAAACAAAGTTTACATCAACACAATTACCATGTTCATACATCATCAAGAGACCTCGAAGTAACATGAAAACCATATATACAGCTTTGCAATAGTGACAACAAATTTTTAATAATTCCTCTTTAAAAGCTTCTTCTCAACAAATCTTTTTAATTACATAAACATGGGAGAAAGAACATGGGACTGCAATCAAATATGACTGGGATAATAAAGGAATAATGTATGAAAAATAATAAAAACAATGAGGGAAAAATTGCAAAGTTTATGTAATTAAAACCAACTAAAACTTTAACTGGGCTAACATGCCTTTTAATATTGTTTCCATTGCCAAACCACTTATTATTTGACTTGTGACAACTCAAACACCACATCATACTTGAACATCAAATGTCGCATGAACAACAAATCGACAATTGTCATACAAACTCACCCAATATTAATTTATTTAGTAAACCCAGTTCATGAAATAATGACCATTCAGACTTGCGGTATTATAATAGGGTGAAGGTTGGGTATATGATTCAATGTATAAACAAGACAAATCAATGAGTTTATTATCATATCCAAAGAGAAAATAGATGGCATTTGGCCAAAATCTTTTGACTGAGAGGAGGATTAACGTTGAGCACGCAATGTGTTTTCCCTAGTAAATCCAAAACAAAAATGATTCCTATTACTCTGACAAGTAAACCATGAGTTCGAACAAAGTTAGAAATTGTATGTGAGATCCAAAATGGACACAGTTTGTAACGACAACAGTCATAGTTGAGACAACATGAGGTCAACAAATAAATTCATTCCAGCAAGAACCCTTTAAACAAGAAATAAGACAAATGTTGGGTACATAATATACTCTTTACAACAGTGAACAGACAACTAACAAGTTCGGGTTTGAACCCAGGTCAAACTCCACATGTGTTAACAATAATAAAGATGGGTTCAACACATTTTCCTCATAACCCCATTTCTCTAAAAACATATTCCAAGAATATATAAGATAAAAAACTGGTAATATGAACCTGGGAACAGTAGCATGTACAGAAGAGGATAAAAAACCATAATCATTTTTGCAAGTGAAACCCATGAATTGCATTCTACAGTAAACAAATATTTCAACAATTTCTCTTTTTATGAGCGAAAGATGGGGAGAGAAAGACTTCCACACTTGTTACTAACTTACTAGAGCCAACCCTAATTCATTAGGTAAGAAAATCGCTTACAAATGATGCTTAGAAGTTGGCGAGTACTTACCTTGTCCAATGGTTGATTTTATACCAGTTATCGGGGTCGAGACGGTTGCAAAAATGAACAGGAGGGTCGGTTTCTCAAGTTGAGTTGCAACTCCCTCTTCACAGCCAAAAATCAAAATGAAATGACGAGAACCATAACCCAACAAAGGTGGTAAAGCATGGGCTTGTCAACATTAATGCCCATGTCCTCTCAACTTGAATGTATGGCCAACTCATCATCCATAGATTGATATTCCAACCATATCAACTTTTCAAACTATGTCATATTCATAATCTAATGAATTTTAACTTATATCCATTGTATATCAAATGTTATGACAAACCATATGGTATCGACCATCATACCTTAAATCAAATCAATTATTGATACCAACATGTAACATGTGTTGATTAATCACAATGTCGAACCAATAAATAAAACTTTTGAAACCAAACATGCCTCATACTTTTGCCATGTATTAAACATATCAACCACTTAGTCCATAGCAATGCACATATCCACATGAATATTGCCAAGTGAACCTTATTTTGTATCCATATTAAATGCAATAACATGTGTATGTTATGTTTAATCCCAAAATCAAAACCCATATAACTCCTTAAAATATTTATGCCACTTGAAACTTCAAGCTCAATATCCCTTGAGTGCCATGGTAAGTATGTGCATCGAAATTTTGAACTTTAAATTCATTAGGCATATAATCATGTAGAAAAATAGAGGACCATAACCTCTTGCGAATAAGTAAATTTGAGGATATCATATTCATTGTTGTCATAATGCTAAGAAGAGAACAAGGTATATATTGAAACTTATCAGATGTTATTTCGATCATAGTTTGATGCCTCTTAAAATTACCATACAACACACTTGCTTGCAATGCAAACAAGTATTTCATATAAGCCTTTAATCCATATGTATCCATTTAAGACCATTCATTATTTTGAGCATATTCATTCATAAAATATCATAGGATGCTAGGAATTATTAAACCACTAATTTCAAGTGCCATATCTAAAATGATGCCTCAACTGAAACTAATGTCATGCCAGAATGTTGAAAGAAATGTGATGCAAGGAATTAATCATTCCATTGTTTTCTCATGGGAGACCCCACCTATTGTAGTACTTAATATATATATATTATATATATAAGGGTTTGCGGCGAGGGTTTCCCTGGCCGCAGACCCAAAGTTTTGTTTTCTTCTTCTGAAGCTCGCGCCTGGTGCCTGATCTGTCTCTATTCTTGGCGATAGTTTGACGTTCGCCTTCACTATCGAATCCTCCTTCTTCTCGGTGTTTTTTCCTTGCTGCGATGTCCTTCAGCGGGTCTATTTACTCTACGGGGAGTTCTTGATCTATGGATTCTGCGGACCGGGCTATCTTCTTCAGATGAGACAGATTCTATGATGGTGGGTGTGGCTCGTAATGCCCAGATCACGCTTTACTTGCCCGGATCAGGTTTTCTTTTGGGTGGAGGTGCCGTTTGGGATTTTTTTTTGGGGTTATTTCTGTGGGGGGAATTCTTGACCCAGATTTTCCGGCCTATTTGGGGTTTCTTCCCAGTTTATGTATTTATATTTTCTTTATGGCTTACCAGGCAACTTTTGTGTCCCTTTGGGAACTTTCTATCCAAGATTGGGTCGTGCTTAAGGCACCAACATAATGTAATTTGCTTCTCTTCGGATGAATAGAATTAAGCATTTTCCGTGGAAAATAAAATACTATATATAGTAGGTGACGAATCATAAGTCAACAAATGACGACTCCATGGGGTAGTCTATTTCGAATAGACTAGAACTCAAAATATCGGGTTTCATATTTTTTGAACTTTTGAGTATTAATTTGTTAATTGTCTCTTATTCTCAGGAAATGATGTTTCAACAATATTTTGATCCAAATTTTAAGCATGCTCACAATAAATATGTTCATGGAGGGGAAGAATGGGAAAGAAGAAGATACAAAAGAGTTGTAACAATCAAATTGCAACAAGGTAATTTAGTTGGTTTGGCAAATACTCAACAAATATCATTGCGGACAAGAAAGATAATTCATTTATCTTTTGTTGTTTGCATTCTTCATCATTCAAGTTAAATTCAATAAAAGTTTTGCAAACCAATGAAAAGTAAAGTAACTTGATTGATCCACTTGCTTGACTAAATTCTTCAAATCAAACTCAAGTAAAAGAAAAGACAAAAATCAA
>ML811424.1:98628-132987 GCA_009831015.1 Picea engelmannii | reverse complement strand
AAAACATTTCACTTCTAATGCTACTCAAGTCAACACACATTGTGTTCCACATTGGCAATGACAATGTTGGTGAGCCATTTTCTTTTGATATTTTGGGAAACTTATGAGGCTATAAAATTCTATACCCAGAGAATTATTAGCCACGTTTAACGTTGCTTCATATCCATCCTTGGTAGAGATTTTATTATCCTACATGAGGGAAGGGCCCTCCAAACCGTTTATGGAATCCACTATTTCAAAGAATAATTTTCTTCGCCTTTGCTTTAATACATAAAAAGTTGCAATTATTTATTGTTATATATTAATCATGATATCCCATCCTCCTCTTATTTTCTTTGTGTTGATGTTTGGGAAATATCAGAAAGACATTCTACTAGATTAATAATTAATAATATGATTATTAATTATTAATCAATATTATTAATGTAATAATATATTTATATAAGGTATAAATATATATCATAAATAAGTAGTTATTTATGATAAGTGTTCCATATATATATATATATATATATATATATATATAATCCAAGGGATGCATCCTTTCATGGATGGTCACCATATGTTCTATATATATGGAACACTCATCATTGTAACAATGTATAGAATGAGAATCATCTTATATATGAAAAATCAACATGGTATCAGAGAATGACTGGGCCTGACTCCCTCACAGGAGGGCCCAAGGAAATGGAAAATAAATCGGACTTATGAGAGTAAGAGAGTAGATAGTATGAGTGAGTGAATTATTACTTTGTTTGCAACAGTCTGTCTGTACATCACATTGACATGATGACCGTGAGTGAGATCCATTAAGGGTAGCGATAATTGAGAAGGCATGTTGGAGTCACTGGACAGTGGTCCGAAAGAAGCCATACTCCTCTACGGAGATCCCAAGAAATCCACCTACGACGGAGACAGATTGAGTAGATTTTTTCTTTCTCCTTATTATTGTTGGTAGTGTTTGTTTGACAACACTTGCAAGGTTTCCTTATTACAATCTATGTAGCTGCAGTGAAAATCAACAATTGTTTCCTCTGTTGGAAGAATTGGGGGTCTTTTATGAACACCGCAGAGGCTGGGTTGGTGTTCTCATGGAGGGATTCATAGGAAAGTCGAGTCATATCTTTGAGAAATCTTCGCCACACCCTCGTTACTTTGTTTGTGAGGAGCAGGAAGTTGGTTGCACTTGTATATCTGTTGTTTTTGTTGTGAGATTGGTGGAGATAGAATCAGTTGCATTGTATGATTTGTGTTGCAATGGTCACCTAGGGTATCCCTAATTCCATGGCTACATGTTTTATAAAATGAAAGTACGATTTCCTAAGGTGATCCTCTTTGGTTGCGTCGATTCCATCGATTCTTGAAGGGTTGGACTCGTCAATTTGGGATCTGGTGAAATACCATCCCTCGCTTAGTCCCGCGGGGTCGGTGGGAATTTTTGCATGATCTGGATTCGACACAACGAAGTGCAGACGGGTGATGAGATGGTGGATATAGTGGCACTAGTTGGTAGGATGGAGAATGTAACATCCAGTTTCACTGAGAACATTGTATTGACTTATTCTTTAAGGACACTTGCGAGCAAGTGATTCGATTATGATACATTATGATTATGCTTTGCTTATGAGTTTCATTATGAGGTAATTATGATTTTATGTTATGATCTAGATGTATACATGTATCGAGAGGTATTATTGATGAATTTCCCTTAGTGTGCAGGATATATGGAAGGTTGTGGATGTAGATGGCATCAACAGACTCCCTTGGACTCCAGATTGAGTGAAGGAGTGGACTTGTATTTGGCTTGAGTATTTTATTTACACACGTCTGATTTATATGATGATTTTAGTATGGATGTTATGTATATGGATTATTGATCTAGTTTTCTTGTTAGTGGATGAAGGCTTGGTGACGCTTGCTAATCCGACTCACATAAGGAGTAAAGAGGTCATGCATAGAAACCAGACAATTGAGGGAGAGGTGTGGCAGTGTCCTTGTAACAACCTACTAGCACTCTCTCTATGACCTGAACTGTAGGTTAAAAATAACCTAATTTGATATGTCCACGATGCCATGAGGGAAGACTGAGATAGTCGCTCATGAAGAAAACTAAGGGGCACATAATAAGAAGGAAGCATTATTCCTTAGAAGCCCATAGTCTCTCACAAGGTCAACCAAGTGGAGTGTTGACTCTAAGGTCTGACAAACTTCCAAAACTATTCAAAGGCAAGGGCACCCTTGGAGAACAGAGGTGTGTCTTGAAGGGAACACCACATAACTAAATATGAGTAAATAAAAAGCTAGAAGGTCTAGAAAACAAAATAAAATATTTAGACTTGTTAAAAATGAGCATGTAAATGATTATTTAATTATAAATAAGAAATTAACAAGAGTCTAAGCCTAAGCCTAAGTCTAAATCTAAATAGATAATTAAATAAATTATTAAATAAGTTAAAAGAATTGAGATATAGTCAAATTCTAGGAAAAGAGAGAATACGAATTAAAGGTTGAGTAAATGCTCATGTGTGCGTGAAAATAATAAAATGGATTTATAAATAAAAATAAATTAAAACATGAGAGAATAGGGTGTCCACATAGAGTAGCATCTTGAGTCAATTTCCCACTAATCCTAACTAAAACATGACTCCTAATCCAACTCAAACTAAGATCTAGTTACGCCGAAAGGCGTACACCTATTGACAATGGGTAGATTTAATAGGGGTTTAGTGCTTAATAAGTTTTCTATGGACATGATTAAATATGGCTGGAATATTCTTAGTAGTCACACAAAATAAATGGCTGTGATTTCAATCATTAACTTCCTAGCTATTATAAAGACATCAGTTTATGTGTTTACTTTTTTACATTTACCTAATCATATTTAAAAATTACTTTGATAGCTAACTGATTGCCATGTAAGCGATTAACAAAAATTAAAATATTAACACTAGATAAATGAAGCCCAACAATTTATTTGTTAATAGATAATAAAATATAATATATTCTTTTAAGAATTTGTTTCATCTTCTTAGCCTTTCAGCGTTCACCAACAACTATTTTGCTGCTGTACTAGTTAAGGGACACTCAATAAATGAGATATTGGGGAACTAAGAGACAACTAAGAGGAAAAATAGGAACACATTGGGGAATGTGAGGGAAAATGTCTAATTAAATAAAATAAAAAGAGAAATTACACATGCAACTTGGGGAGAGTGTGACACATGTAGTGGGTGAATAATACCTTAATTAAATTATTAAAATTAATTATATGTACATGAGTACATGTGTCATTGAGAATTTTTCTATAAAAGAAATAGAGAAGAAGGGAAATGGATCTTACCTTGTTAGTACTGTTATGTTGCCAAAAATTTTCTTAACTAAGTTTTACTTGTGAGAGTTGGGTTCCAAAGTTGAAAGGAGTTGAAACTCTTCCTGGAGAGGTAAGTTTTGGTGCTATTGTTTTCTGGTTTTTGTGTGTAACCCATTTGCGACTCGAGGGGCTAAGGGGGAAGAAGATTACCCCTAGTGTTGGTTGGGAGGTACCAGTGAAGTTATTAGATTGGCAAGCAGAAGCAAGGACGTGACAGAAATCTCTTCTACAATCAGAGATATTCAACAAGTTTCAACCAATCTATTAACTATTAACGATATTTCATTGTTTACGGTATTCTGTATTTAATAAGATTGTAATATAATGTAATTTGGTAACTGATTGAACTATGGATAAATATCCATATTTATTTGGATAGACCGAATGATCTGATGTTGTTGATACAGACCTCAAATTTAAATTATGTCATGTTCTCTATTTTCGAATGCATTTACCTAGGATAATTTTTCCAATTATGATTACATTTAAGTATTGTGAGATTATATAATTTCCTTATTCTGTCGAATGATTTTTACCGAAATGTATCTACACTGGTATTTAGGTAGCTGAAGGATATATAGTCAACGCAGAAGTCTGTGTATGAATTCATAAGGCACTTTATATATTAAAGGATACGACCACCCAACTGCGATATCCTTTGTATTTTGATGAGAAAACCTTTATCTATATAAGGTAGCATCATGGGAGCTTTGTTAAATTATTAAATCATGATATCAGTCATGGGAAACAAGACCAAAATTTACAGGACATAATAATTAATTAAGACAAATTTGACATCTTTTAGCAAGCCAGAAAATATTTAACAATCCCGGGCCCTACAAAACAATAAATTGGCATAAGGTATCTTGGAGTAAAAAAATTAAAGATTACCCCACAGTTTCATTCAATTGTGGACTTTGTGTAGCATCATTAATACTTCAAACTTAGACCCATAGCTCTACTCGAAATCAACATCGCCCAGGTTACTATGTTAAACTTTAGGTCCTACGATCTTCCAAGCTCTCTAATTGTGTGGAAATTAATCCCTCGAACACCTGTCGACTAAAATGCAGGAGATTTTATAGTGCCATAACCCTTCTGATTTTCTTACTCCTGGATTTCGAAATTACGGAGTTGCTTATGGTAATTTACAACAATCACATTTACTTACCAAAGATCGTACCTTTATTTCCTATCCGATTCTACTAGATTAGACAGAAATTTTTCTTAGGTTAAAAATGACCAACTAAAAGTGGAATGATCTACACGATCTGTAGAGTCTAATTCGTAAGCAGTTAGAAATTCGGTGTAATTTCCACCTAGCTTATATCCAACACGCGTTTAAACATCTTATATTCTATTTCCACTCCTTGACCGTTCACGCTAAGATATAGGAGACAACGTTTCTATAGTGATATCGTTATTGAAGTACAACTTTCATTTCGAGTCAGAATCCAAGTTACAACAATCGCATGCATACCAATCTGTTGTTAGAAAGGAAGTTAATGGTCTTACCTAATAGTGGTCACTATGTGATAATAAGGTAAATTAAATTTTGTGTGCTTAGCTTCGTCCTTCTGTTGGTTAAGATTTCAATTATTATTACTTGATTAAATTCTTAATGAAGCTTTAGGTTGGAACTTTTGGGTATGTGATATATTTCTTGCATGTGTGTGTGGGCACGTCAGATTTGACAACTGTGTTTGACGATCCCAACTTCTGGGCGTTTTTTTGCTATTTTAGTGGATTTTGTTATTTTTAGCGGTTTTCTAAATTAATCCTGGATTAAGGGATTAGGGTTTTGGTAGCTACGAAATACCTAAAACATTGTATATATTGTATGGTGAATGGTGAAATTAATACAATGAAGAATTGAAAGGTGCAGTACCAAAGAATGATGGTTTTATCCCAGTTAAGGGTTTCCAACATAAATCTCTGTGTACTATGTGTATGACCCATTGATTATTTTTTTTTTCTTAAGAATCTGTATGCATTGATTTACTTCACGGGTTTAAAAATTACATGTGGTATCAGAGCTCATTTTTGGCTTCAAGCGGATGCCTTTGTTGCTCATGGTTTGGCTCGGTCTTGATAGATCAAGTTTATCTTGGGTCTGTGATAAATTTGAGTTTAGTGGGAGCTTTTGCAGTGATGTTTCCAGTGTAGAAAGATGAATGACAAGCTCTTCTAGAATCAATATAGAGAAGTTCAACGGTAAAAAATTTGAGCTATGGAAGCTCAATATGGAGGACCTTCTTGTAGACAAAGAACAATGGATCGATGTGGATCCCGGTACACTACCTACTGGTACGCAATCTACTAGCACACAGTCTATTGTTACACAAACTACTAGTACACCACCTACTGGTATGTCGAAGGAAGATTGGGAGAAGTTGGACATAAGAGCAAGGAGTACTATTCGACTCTGCCTAGAAGATCCGGTGTTGTTGAATGTCTCAAGAGAATATACAACCAAGGAACTATGAGATAAGTTAGGGAATTTGTATCAATCAAAGTCCCTGGTAAACAAGTTGTTTCTTTCAAAGAAGTTGTATTATCTTAGGATGGAAGATGCAGATTCTGTGACAGAGCATCTAAATGCCTTTAATACTTTGGTAAGTCAACTAGTATCTGTTAATATTACGATCACATAAGAAGATTAAGTGTATTACTTTGTTATGTTATTTTCCATACTCTTGGGATAATCTGGTTGTAGCAATTGGTAGTACCACTCAATCTACATTGAAGTATGAGGATGTAGTTGCATCCTTGTTATCTAAAGAGATGAGATGAAAAAACATGGATAGTCAGAGCAAAGATGCTTTTTTTTAAGAGATCGCACCCAAGCCAGGAATCTTGGTAAGTCTTTGGGGGGGGGAGATTTAAATCTACAGGTATATCTAAGTCTCTAGGAAATTGTTTGAGGAAATTCTAGAAGTGTGGTAAAACAGGGCATTATAAAAAATATTGCAAATCTAAGAAGGTTGATAAACCAAAGGGATCAGATAATACCTCTTCCACAGAGGTGAAAACCTCCCCTGAAGAAGGAGGTGATGTTTACCTGGCATCTACAAGTACACATGCAGACCGTGTTGTATGGTTGATCGACTTAGGTGCTTCATATCATATGACTCATCACAGGGAGTGGTTCTGTGAATATGAAAAATATGATGGTGGTGATGTATTCGTAGGAGATGACTCAACAACCAAAATCATGGGATGTGGAAGGGTTAAGTTGTTGCTAAAATATGGAAGGATTAGAACTCTCCCTCGGGTTCTACACATTCCAAAACTAGCCAGGAGCCTAATATCTATAAGCAAGTTGGATGATGCAGTAGTGGATACTGTATTGGGAAAGGGCACTTGCAAGATGGTACGAGAGGTAATGGTGTTGATGAGTGGAATTTGGTGTGGAACTCTGTACAAGTTGTTGGGAAGCACTTATACTAATGGGTGTAACATTTCTATTGTCCCTGAGTAGAGAAATAAAGAAGACAAGACCAATATTGTCCTTGGAAAGAAGACCATGTTGTGCCATCAAAGACTGGGGCATATTGGAGAAAATGGCCTTCGAACACTACACGATAAAGGTATGGTTGAAGGTATGTCTAATTGCACTTTGGATTTGGATTTCTGTGAACATTGCATATATGGTAAACATAAGCAAGTAAGATTCTCATCTGGTGCTACAAGAGTAAAGGGGATCTTAGATTTGATATGCGTGATGTGTTTGGACCTGTTCCTGTTCCATCACTAGGTAAATATGTGTATTATGTTTCATTCATAGATGATTTCTCAAGGAACACATGGATTTATTTTCTTAGAAAGAAATATGAGGTATTTGATAAATTTAAAGAGTTTAAGGCTCTGGTAGAAAATCAAACAGAGAAGAAAATAAAGGTATTAAAGACAGATAATGGTGGAGAATTCTCTGGAAATGAATTCGAATAATTCTGTAAGAAGTGTGGTATAGCAAGGTAGGAGAATACTCCATACACACCTCAGCAGAATGGAGTTGCAGAAAGGATGAACATGACACTTATGGAAAAAGCAAGGAGCATGCTTAGTGGTGCCAAGTTAGGACAAGAATTCTAGGGAGAGGCAGTAGGTACAACATGTTACCTGGTCAATCGATCACCCTCATCAGCGTTGGATGATAAAACTCCACACGAGGTATGGACTGGTAAGACACCCTCTCTTGAACATCTCAGAGTGTTTGGTTGTGATGCTTATGTACATGATCCAAAGGAAAATAGGAGTAAGTTGGATAATAAATTTAAAAAATGTATCTTTATGGGTTATAAAGATTGTATGAAAAGTTATAAGCTTTGGAACCCAGAAACTAAGAAGACTGTTTACAGTCATGATGTTGTTTTTAGAGAGGTGAAAGATTTTTCCAAACAAGAATTCTTACCAAGGCAAGAAGAACCTGAGAAAATAGAGTTTGAGTTGGATGATGAAAAATATGAATCATCTAAAGAAGATGAAGCAGAAGAAGAAGAACCTCATACCCAAGTATTGAGGAGATCGGTGAGGGAAAGAAGGAAACCAAAAAGGTATAGTCCACCTTATTTTCATTCTAATTTTTCTTTATCTATTACTGATGATGATCCTAGAACTGCCAGGGAAGCAGTGAATTCAGAGGATATTAAACTCTGTAAGAAGACCATGGTTGAAGAAATGGATGGCTTGGATAAAAATGAGGCATGGGATATATTTGAGTTTCCAGCTGGAAGAAAATTTGTTGGTAGCAAATGGTTGTTTAAGAAGAAGTTTAATGCAGAAGAAAAAGTGGAGAAATACAAAACTCGGTTAGTAGAAAAAGGTTATTCCCAGCTAGAGGGAATTGACTTTGGTGAGATTTTTTCTCTTGTTGCCAAGTTAACTTCTATTAGATTTATTTTATCTATTGTTGTTTCTTTTGATCTTGAAGTGAAACAGATGGATGTGAAGACAATATTCCTACATGGGGATCTGCAAGAAGAAATCTACATGAAGCAACCAGAAGGATTTGTAGTTAAGGGAAAGAAAGAGTTGGTCTGTAAGCTAAAGAAGTCACTATATAGTCTGAAACAATCGCCTAGGATGTGGTACCAAAAGTTTGACACATACATACTTGGATTGGGATTTATGAGAAGTAGGGATGATCACTGTGTATATTCCAAGAAGGTTGGTAATCACTTCATTTATGTAGTGTTGTATGTTAATGACATTTTGTTGGTAGGAAATAACATGGATGTTATCAAGGAGGTCAAATCACAGTTATCCTCCAAATTTTACATGAAGGATCTCGGTGCTGCTAACTTCATTATGGGAATGGATATTAAAAGAGATTGTGCAAACATGAAACTATGCTTGAATCAGAGAAAATATGTTGAGACGATATTGCAGAGGTTTAATATGCATAGAAGTAATCTGGTCAAGGTTCATATTCCTATAGGTGTAAAGTTATCTGCAGATTAGTGTCCCAAGAAACAGGAAGAAGAAGAGGACATGTCCCATGTTTTGTATGCCAGTGCAGTTGGCAGTTTGATGTATGCAATGGTTTGTACTAGACTAGACATTGCACATGCAGTGGCAGTTTTGAACAGGTATATGTCAAAACCAGGGAAGGAGAATTGGACAACAGTAAAGAGGGTCTTCGGGTATTTGCGTGTCACTACCAATTATGGATTGTGCTACCAAGGAAGACCATGATTGGACAGATTTGTGGAAATACATGGGTTTGTTGATGCAGACTGGGTTGGAGATCTGGATTGCAGAAGATCTATAAATGGGTATGTGTTTAACCTATTTGGAGGAGAAATCGGTCGGATGAGAAAAAGACAGGTTGTATTGGCACTCTCAACTACAGAAGCTGAATACATGGCAGCCACTCATGAAAGAAAGGAAGTAGTATGGCTACAGAGATTGTGTTCATGTATTGGGTTGGTACAAAAAGAAGTGATATTAGATTGAGACAGTCAGAGTGAAATCTTCCTGGAAAATAACCCTGCTTATCATTCAAAGAAAAAGCATATTGATGTTCAGTATCACTTTATGAGAGACATCGTTGAAGGAAAGAAGGTGTTGCTGGAAAAGGTTAACACTTTGAAGAATGTTGCAGATTCATTGACAAAGTCTGTGAGCACAGAGAACTTCTCCTGGTGTAGAGTAACAATGGGCATTGTTGACCTGGATTGTTGACTATGTAATCATGTGAACCCCTGTATGAAAAGAAAACAAGTGAGAGAATGTTGGGTATGTGTTATATTCTTTTCATGTGTGTGTGTGGGTGCTTCATATTCGACAACTGTGTCTGACGATCCCAACTTCTAGGTGTTTTTTTTTTATTTTAGCAGATTTCGTTATTTTTAGCGGTTTTCTGAATTAATCCTGGATTAAGGGATTAGGGTTTTGGTAGCTACAAAATACCTAAAACATTGTATATATTTTATGGTCAATGGTGAAATTAATACAATGAAGAGTTGAAAGGTGCGACACCAAGGAATGATGGTTTTCTCTCGGTTAAGGGTTTCCAATGTAAATCTTTGTGTACTATGTGTATGAGCCATTGATTAATTTATGTTTCTCTTAAGAATCTATATGCATTGCTTCACTTCATAGGTTTAAAACTTACAGGAACTAAATGGTTAAGTTACCTTATTAATGAATAGAGTACGTGTACCCTATCGCTCTCGGCTTGTATAGAATTTTACAGGTGTTGATCACTATGATGAATTTAAAACATGTCCCATGATATAATGGGTGGCTTATCGTTGGATTAAAACTGCTAATAAATCATCACCCCGATGTCTATTTCGATTTGGTTAAATAGTAATACGTTAAGCAAAACAAGTAATTAAATCCTCCTTATCAGTTATACAATTGCAACTGTATGAATTTGACTACTGTTAGAATCTGGACATTGTCACTATGGCACACTTCATAATGAATAAGAGTTGAACCATTCTCCATGTGAGGGACGTGTACTCTTAAGTATTCTAAAGATGTGCAATCTAGGTCCATAACCATAAATGATACTCTCGAGTGTATAATAGCTCTACATGGAAATTCTTGTCTTATGTGACCGAAAGCTCTAAGTGATAGATATGGTTAGATGTGGGGACTTTTCTCTTTCTTAAAAAAAAAAAAATAGAGTGTGATGTCAACTTGAAGAGTTCATTGATCACCATATATATAATTACTTATTATATATATTTTTGTGTTATAGAGATTTAAAAATATAAGATTAAATTACTATAAATTAGTTATGTAATTATAAATTAGGTGAGGATGATGAAATATATATTGGTTGTGTAAACTTACTAAACTAATATTTATCATGTCAGAAATCTATGTGAATATTATAGTACTAAGGATCCTTATATGATAAATCTTATCCAGTACACTTATAATGAACATATGATCATAATTGATAATTAATGATTAAAAATGCATTATCCTTGAATAATAAAAAATAATAATAAACAAATGGATATATGCTCTTCTTGGTTTTCTTTTACATTTTTTTAACTAAACATATTGGGATGTTACAGAGAATAGGTGGTTGTTTATATTGGGAAGGAAGGAAATGAGATGAGGGAAGGCAAGGAGATGTGGTCAATAAACCGACGACTTTGTAAAATAAGGACCCGTGGTGAAGAAGTGGAGGACTTCATGGCTATCCCACAGAAATATATTGAAAATTAAACATGTCCCGACTCTCGAGGGAATGTGGGTTGACAGAGGTGATGGCTATGGAAAACATTAACCACACTACTACGCAACATTGATTGTATAAGAGAGTGGTGAGTTAAGGATGGATGAATGCATTATGCTTATGTTCCTAACTTGGGTTCTCCCAAAACTCTTTGGAAGAGGAAGAGAGGAGAATAAACACTTGTATGAGTTATGGGATAGAGAATTTCTTATAGAAAAACAACTTCATTTAGACATTGGTTGTCATAACCCTCGACAATGATAAATAATTATGAATGTGTACCTGAACCTATGTCAATGGAGGCTTCATCATATACAGGGTTATTGAGAAATACTATCACAAGGTCGCCACCTTGAGCATTATCTATATCATGAATAGGAAATTTGTTTGCAAGGATCACTGCAAAAAGCTTTATAATGGGAAATATTGTTTTTTTTATCTTATTTTGTTTTGGGAAAGTTACCATGGAAATGCTTGTTTCATGGAGATGTTGTTCTAGGCAATTTACCATGGATACTTGGTTAGTAGATTGTGGTGCTTTTAGGCACATGAAAATTTACCAAGATTCTTATAATATGTGACACTCATGGATATTCTTCATGAATACCAAGGATGAGGTCTTCAACACATTCTAAGAGTTCAGGGCTCAGGTAGAGAACCTGACAAAGAAGAAGATCAAGATCAACACATGTATTTGGTGAAGAGTGATCGAGATGGACATAATAAGTAGTGACAAACCCTTTGTATCTGAGATCACATGAATCTTGTGTCATTGTGTTGATGTGGTGGTTACCATGTTGTTGCGTGCTATGGAAAATGGAAATATTGTCACAGAGTCATAGAGGGAGCAACTAGTGACGTAGACTGGACAAGTAGGGTTTTCAATGACAGAGGGCGTTGGCCTTTGAGTTCAATATGAAGGATATTTGTCTAATGCACTATTACTTGGGACTGGAGGTATGGAAAAAGTCAGGTTAAATATCCCTAGGTCAAGGGAAGTATGCAGTGGAAATCTTGAAGAGGTTTAGGATTTTGGATTGCAAGGAAATGGCTGCACCTATGGTATCAAATATGAAGTTGTTGCAGGATACGACTTAAAATATTGTGGATGTTACTTTATATAGGAAGATGGTGGGTTTGTTGATGAACTTGATGAACACAAGACCGGATATATGCTTTTCTATGAACTCCCTGAGTCAATATATGGAGCAGCCCAGGTAGGTTCATTTGGTTGCAACAAAACATGTTATGAGGTACCATAGTGGATTATGGTCTCAGGTATGTGATAGACCATTAGTTTGAGTTATATGGATATTTGGATTCGGATTTGGTTGGAAATACTCCTGATCGGAAGAGTACTTCGACATATTTCTTCAGTTTAGGCTCCAATATGGTTTAATGGAGGAGCATGAAAATGTTGTGTGTAGCATTCAGTACAGCTGAGGCAGCGTATATGGTAGCATGTGTAGAAATTTGTGAAGCAGTGTGGCTTTGGAAATAGATGACTATTGGACTCAATCTGACTTTTAGGTAAGACCTACAAGAAGAGGATGATGAGACTTATTCTGGAGGACAAGTAATGTAGTCAACAGGTTAAAGTTCCAGTTGATATTCATGTTGGATTACTGAGATAGGGGGTGAATCAGTAATAACGTAATTATAATCATTTTTCTTCAAATGTTATATCAATGTAGAATTAGTATCCAATAATGAGCAGTAATAAATAAACAATCACACACATGCACATTACACCAGTGTTTTACGTGGAAACCCAAATCGGGAGAAAACCACGGAATTATTAAATCATGATATCAGTCATGGGAAACAAGACCAAAATTTACAGGACATAATAATTAATTAAGACAAATTTGACATCTTTTAGTAGGCCAGAAAATATTTAACAATCCAGGGCCTTACAAAACAGTAAATTGGCATAAGGTATCTCGGAGTAAAAAATTTAAAGATTACCCCACAGTTTCATTCAATTGTGGACTTTGTGTAGCATCATTAATACTTCAAACTTAGACCCATAGCTCTACTCGAAATCAACATCGCCCAGGTTACTATGTTAAACTTTAGGTCCTACGATCTTCCAAGCTCTCTAATTATGTGGAAATTAATCCCTCGAACACCTGTCGACTAAAATGCAGGAGATTTTATAGTGCCATAACCCTTCTGATTTTCTTACTCCTGGATTTCGAAATTACGGAGTTGCTTATGGTAATTTACAACAATCACATTTACTTACCAAAGATCGTACCTTTATTTCCAATCCGATTCTACTGGATTTGACAGAAAATTTTCTTGGGTTAAAGATGACCAACTAAGAGTGGAATGATCTACACGATCTGTAGAATCTAATTCGTAAGCAGTTAGAAATTCTGTGTAATTTCCACCTAGCTTATATCCAACACGCGTTTAAACATCTTATATTCTATTTCCACTCCTTGACCGTTTACGCTCAGATATAGGAGACAACGTCTCTATAGTGATATCGTTATTGAAGTACAACTTTCATTTCGAGTCAGAATCCAAGTTCAAACAATCGCATGCATACCAATCTGTTGTTAGAAAGGAAGTTAACGGTCTTAACTAATAGTGGTGACTGTGTAATTACGCCGAAAGGCGTATACCTATTGACAATGGGCAGAATTAATCATCTTTTAATCATAAATTTCAATCTTAGGGTTGGCAATTGAAGATGCTGGCATATTCTTCATCGTCCTCTTTAATCAATGGATGAGATTTTAATAAATTAACTTCCGCTCATTTATAAAGACATTCATTTATGTGATTACTTTTTTACATTTACTAAATCAGATTAAAAAATTACTTGCTCACCACCAGATTGCCACGTTCAGTGATTAAAAGATAATCTATTAAACTGGCCACAATTTACTAAATTATTGTTACTGAGCGGATGCTTATGACCGCGTGGGTGTTGGATACCAACTAAATTTTTTTACGCGCAGTCATTTTTTTTACCACTGCGGATGTTTATGGCCGCGTGGATGTGAAGTGAAGCGTTTCCAGTGCGGATGTTTATGGCCGCGTGGATGAATGCAGGCGGACAGCGCGCGTGAGATTGGCATGGTGAATGCAGGCGGACAACGCGCGTGGAGAAGAAGCTTGTTTATGGCCGCATGGATGAATGCAGGCAGACAGCGCGCATGAGATGCCATGGTGAATGCAAGCGGACAACGCGCGTGGAGAAGAAGCTTTATAAAAGTGGTTGTTGGTGGTATCAATCTCCGTCGGCAATTCACTGCGAGCTTGAAGGTCGTTGGCTCGTAGTTACTGTTTTCAGAATTTTCCTTCCGCCTTTCGGCGTTTATCAGTCATAAAATTACATGACTATGCTAGTAATAAGGTAAATTAAATTTTGTGTGCTTAGCTTCGTCCTTCTGTTGGTTAAATTATTATTACTTGATTAAATTATTAATGAAACTTTAGGTTGGAACTTTTGGGTATGTGTTATATTCCTTGCATGTGTGTGTGGGTATGATCCATGTGGATATCGGGGGCCACCCACCTTTTCCAAATGGCTCAAAACAGTTTTCTGGCCATTTTGGCAATTTACTATTTTTAGCAGGTTTTAACTTCCGGGGCCATTTTGAGGGCCTAAATGAAGGTTTTTCGAGATCGAGGTTCTCAATGATATCTAAAGACATAATTGAGCCCCCAAAATGAATCTCCTCGATGATACCTTTCCAACGAGCTATCACACGCCTAAAACGGAGATCGTATGCAAAAGTTACGACCCCGGGAAGTTGATGCACCAACTTACCCAAACGGGGCCCACATGACTTTTGGCGCTTAATCTCCTAGGGTTAGGTTTTTGGATGTCTGGGAATTTTGGAATTCCCGTCTATTGTAAAAAGGCCTTCCGAGCCTCATTGTAATCATCTTCTTGTGAATGCGAGTAGCCGTCACATCTCTTCTCAGAGATAAGCTGCCACCATTCTAGCGAGTCTTTCACTCTATATTTTTACAGTCTCTGTACATTTCTTTCATTAATAGAAATCCTGTATTATTGTATATCTGTGTTTATGGTTGCATCTCTGATACATTTCTTTTATATTATTGAATATCTGCAATATCTATGTGCATTTCTTTATTATATCTCCGCTCTCATTTTGTGCCGAAAATAATCCGGATCAGGGTATATGAGATTTGATAACTGAGTCTGACCATCCCAACTTTTGGGTGGTTTTTGTTATTTTAGTGGATTTTGCTATTTTTAGCAGTTTTCTAAATTAATTATGGATTAAGGGATTGGGGTTTTGGTAGCTACGAAATACCTAAAATATTGTATATCTTGTATGGTGAATGGTGAAATTAATACAATGAAGATTTGAAAGGTGCGACACCAAGGAAGGATGGTTTTCTCTCGGTTAAGGGTTTCCAGTGTAAATCTTTATGTACTATGTGTATGAGTCATTGATTTTTTTTTTTCTTAAGAATTTGTATGCATTGATTTACTTCACAGGTTTAAAACTTACATGTGGTATCAGAGCTCGTTTTTTGCTTCAGGAAGATGCCTTTGTTGCTCATGGTTTGGCTCGGTCTTGATAGATCAAGTTTATCTTGGGTCTATGATAAATTTGAGTTTAGTGGGAGATTTTGCAGTGATGTTTCCAGTGTAGAAAGAGGAATGGCGAGCTCTTCTAGAATCAATATAGAGAAGTTCAATAGTAAAAACTTTGAGCTATGGAAGCTCAATATGGAGGACCTTCCTGTAGACAAAGAACAATGGATTGATGTGGATCCTGGTACACTGCCTACTGGTACGCAGTCTACTGGCACACAATCTATTGTTACACAAACTACTAGTACACCACCTAATGGTATGTTGAAGGAAGATTGGGAGAATTTGGACAGAAGATCGAGGAGTATTATTCGACTTTGCCTGGAAGATTTGATGTTGTTGAATGTCTCGGGAGAATCTACAACCAAGGAACTATGGGATAAGTTAGGGAATTTGTATCAATCAAAGTCCCTCGTAAACAAGTTGTTCCTTTCAAATAAGTTGTATCATATTAGGATGGAATATGGATATTCTGTGCAAGAACATCTAAATGCCTTTAATACTTTGGTAAGTCAACTGGTATCTGTTAATATTATGATCGCAAAAGAAGATTAAGTGTATTACTTTGTTATGTTCTTTGTCAGACTCTTGGGATAATATGGTTGTAGAAATTGGTAGTAACACTCAATCTACATTGAAGTATGAGGATATAGTTGCATCCTTGTTATCTGAAAAGATGAGACGGAAAAACATGGATAGTCAGAGCACAGATGATTTTTTTGTAAGAGGTCGTACCCAAGACAGGAATCCTGGTAAGTCTTTGGGGGGGAGATCTAAATCTACAGGTAGATCTAAGTCTCTAGAAAAATCTTTGAGGAAATTCTAGAAGTGTGGTAAAACAGGGCATTATAAGAAATATTGCAAGTCTAAGAAGGTTGATAAACCAAAGGGATATGATAATACCTCTTCCACAGAGGCGAAAACCTCCACTGAAGAAGGAGGTGATTTTTACCTAGCATCTACAAATACACATGCAGATCGTGGTGTATGGTTGATCGACTCAGGTGCTTCATATCATATGACTCCTCACAGGGAGTGGTTCCGTGAATATGAAAAATATGATAGTGGTGATGTATTCCTTCCTAGGAGATGAATCGACAACCAAAATCATGGGACGTGGAAGGGTTAAGATTTTGCTAAAATATGGAAGGATTAGAACTCTCCCTGGGGTTTTGCACATTCCAAAACTAGCCAGGAGCCTAATATATGTAAGCAAGTTAGATGATGCAGGAGTGGATATTGTATTGGGAAAGGGCACTTGCAAGATGGTACGAGGGGTAATGGTGTTGATGAGGGGAGTTCGGTGTGGAACTCTGTACAAGTTGTTGGGAAGCACTTATACTAATGGATGTAACAGTTTTATTGTCCCTGAGCAGAGAAATAAAGAAGAGAAGACCAATATTGTCCCTGGAAAGAAGACCATGTTGTGCCATCAAAGACTGGGGCATATTGGAGAAAAGGGCCTTCGAACACTACATGATAAAGGTATGGTTGAAGGTATGTCTAATTGCACTCTGGATTTGGATTTCTATGAACATTGCATATATGGTAAACATAATCGAGTAAGATTCCCATCTGGTGCTACAAGAGCAAAGGGGATCTTAAAGTTGATACACAGTGATGTGTTTGGACCTATTCCTATTCCATCACTAGGTAAATCTGTGTATTATGTTTCATTCATAGATGATTTCTCAAGGAACACATGGATTTATTTTCTTAGAAAGAAATCTGAGGTATTTGATAAATTTAAAGAGTTTAAGGCTCTGGTCGAAAATCAGACAGAGAAGAAAATAAAGGCATTGAGGACAGATAATGGTGGATAATTCTGCAGAAATGAATTCAAAGAATTCTGTAAGAAGTGTGGTATAGCAAGGCAGGAGACTACTCTATACACACCTCAACAGAATGGAGTTGCAGAAAGGATGAACATGACACTTATGGAAAAAGAAAGGAGCATGCTTAGTGGTGCCAAGTTAGGACAAGAATTTTGGGCAGAGGCAGTGGGTACAACATGTTACCTAGTCAATCGATCACCCTCATCAACGTTGGATGAGAAAACTCCACACGAGGTATGGACTGGTAAGACACCCTCTCTTGAACATGTCAGAGTGTTTGGTTGTGATACTTATGTACATGTTCCAAAGGAAAATAGGAGTAAGGTGGATAATAAATCTGAAAAATGTATCTTTATGGGTTATAAAGATGGTGTGAAAGATTATAAGCTTTGTAACCCATAAACTAAGAAGACTGTTTACATTCGTGATGTTGTTTTTAGAGAGGTGAAAGATTTTTCCAAACAAGAATTCTTACCAAGGCAAAAAGAACCTGAGAAAATATAGTTTGAGTTGGATGATGCAAAATATGAATCATCTAAAGAAGATGAAGCGGAAGAAGAAGAACCTCATACCCCAGTATTGAGGAGATCAATGAGGGAAAGAAGGAAATCAAAAAGGTATAGTCCACCTGATTTTCGTTCTAATTTTGCTTTATCTATTACTAATGATGATCCTAGAACTGCCAGGGAAGCAGTGAATTTAGAGGATATTAAACTCTATAAGAAGGTCATGGTTGAAGAAATGGATGCCTTGGATAAAAATGAGGCATGGGATATAGCTGAGTTGCCAGCTGGAAGAAAATTTGTTGGTAGCAAATGGTTGTTTAAGAAGAAGTTTAATGCAGAAGGAAAAGTGGAGAAATACAAAACTCGGTTAGTAGAAAAAGGTTATTCCCAGGTAGAGGGAATGGACTTTGGTGAGATTTTTTCTCCTGTTGCCAAGTTAACTTCTATTATATTTATTTTATCTATTGTTGTTTCTTTTGATCTTGAACTAGAACAGATGGATGTGAAGACAATATTCCTACATGGGGATCTGGAAGAAGAAATCTATATGAAGCAACCAGAAGGATTTGTAGTGAAGGAAAAGAAAGAGACGGTCTGTAAGCTAAAGAAGTCACTATATAGTTTGAAGCAATCACCTACGATATGGTACCAAAAGTTTGACACATACATCATTGGATTGGGATTTGTGAGAAGCAGGGTTGATCACTGTATATATTCCAAGCAGGTCGGTAATCATTTCATTTATCTAGTGTTGTATGTTGATGACATGTTGTTGGTAGGAAATAACATGGATGTTATCAAGGAGGTGAAATCACATCTATTCTCCAAATTTGACATGAAGGATCTCGGTGCTGCTAACTTCATTCTGGGATTAGAGATTAAAATAGATCGTGCAAACAGGAAACTATGGTTGAATTAGAGAAAATATGTTGAGACGATATTGCAGAGGTTTAATATGCATGGAAGTAAATCGATCAAGGTTCCTATTCCTATAGGTGTAAAGTTATCTACAAATCAGTGTCCCAAAACACAGGAAGAAGAAGAGGACATGTCTCATGTTCTGTATTCCAGTGCAGTTGGCAGTTTGATGTATGCAATGGTCTGTACTAGACTAGACATTGCACATGCAGTGGGAGTTTTGAGCAGGTATATGTCAAAATCAGGGAAGGAGCATTGGACAACAGTAAAGAGGGTCTTCGCGTATTTGCGTGGCACTACCAATTATGGATTGTGCTACCAAGGAAGACCAGGATTGGACACAGTGGTGGAAATACATGAGTTTGTTGTTGCAGACTGGGATGGAGATCTGGATCGCATAATATCTACAAGTGGGTATATTTTTAACCTATTTGGAGGAGCAATAAGTTGGATGAGCAAAAGACAGGTTGTATTGGCACTCTCAACTACAGAAGCTGAATACATGGCAGCCACTCATGCAAGCAAGGAAGCAGTATGGTTACATAGATTGTGTTCATGTATTGGGTTGGTACAAAAAGCAGTGAGATTAGATTGTGACAGTCATAGTGCAATTTTCCTGGCAAAGAACCCTTCTTATCACTCGAAGACAAAGCATATTGATGTTCAATATCACTTTATGAGAGACATGGTTGAAGAAAAGAAGGTGTTGCTGGAAAAGGTTGACACTTTGAAGAATGTTGCAGATTCATTGACAAAGTCTGTGAGCACAGAGAAGTTCTCCTGGTGTAGAGTAACAATGGCCATTGTTGCCCTGGATTGTTGACTATGTAATCCTATGAACCCCATTTATGAAAATAAAAAACAAGTGGGAGAATGTTAGGTATGTGTTATATTATTTTCATCTGTGTGTGTGGGCACTTCATATTCATCAACTGCGTCTGACGATCCCAACTTTTGGGTGGTTTTTGTTATTTTAGCGGATTTTGTTATTTTTAGCGGTTTTCTAAATTAATCTTGGATTAAGGGATTAGGGTTTTGGTAGTTAAGGAATACCTAAAACATTGTATATATTATATGGTTAATAGTGAAATTAATACAATGAAGAGTTGAAAGGTGTGACACCAAGGAAGGATGGTTTTATCCCGATTAAGGGTTTCCAATGTAAATCTATGTGTACTATGTGTATGAGCCATTGATTAATTTATATTTTGCTTAAGAATATGTATGCATTGCTTTACTTCATAGGTTTAAAAATTACAGGAACTAAATGGTTAAGTTACCTTATTAATGAATAAAGTGCGTGTACCGTATCGCTCTCGGCTTGTATAGAATTTTATAGGTGTTGATCACTTTGATGAATTTAAAACATGTCCCACGGTATAATGGGTGGCTTATCGTTGGATTAAAACTACTAATAAATCATCACCCCGAAATCTATTTCGATTTGGTTCAATAGTAATACGTTAAGCAAAACAACTAATTAAATCCTCCTTCTTATCGGTTATACAATTGCAAGTGTATGAAGTCGACTACTGTTAGAATCTGGATGTTTTCACTATGGCACACTTCATAATGAATAAGCGTTGAAACATTCTCCATGTGAGGGACATGTACTCTTAAGTATTCTAAAGATGTGCAATCTAGGTGCATAACCAGAATTGATAGTCTCGAGTGTATAATATCTCTACATGGAAATTCTTGTCTTATGTGACCAAAAGCTCTGAGTGATAGATATGGTTAGATGTGGGGACTTTGTTCTTTTTTAAAAACAAAATTTTAGAGTGTGATGTCAACTTGAAGACTTCATTGATCACCATATATATAATTACTTATTATATATATTTTTGTGTTATAGAGATTTAAATATATAAGATTAAATTACTATAAATTAGTTATGTAATTATAAATTGGGTGAGGATGATGAAATATATATTGGTTGTGTAAACTTACTAAACTAATATTTATGATGTCAGAAATTTATGTGAATATTATAGTACTAAGGATCCTTATATGATAAATCTTATCTAGTATACGTATAATGAACATATGATCATAATTGATAACTAATGATTAAAAATGCATTATCCTTGAATAATAAAAAATAATAATAATCAAATCGATAGATTCTCTTCTTGGTTTTCTTTTATATTTTTTTAACTAAACATATTGGGATGTTACAGAGAATAGGTGGTTGTTTATATTGGGAAGGAAGGAAATGAGATGTGGGAAGGCAAGGAGATGTGGTCAATAAATCGACGACTTCGTAAAAGAAGGACCCGTGGTGAAGAAGCAGAGGACGTCATGGCCATCCCACGGAAATATATTGAAAATTAAATATGTCCCGACTCCCGAGGGAATGTGGGTTGACCGAGGTGATAGCTATGGAAAACATTAACCACACTAATACGCAACATTGATTGTATATGAGAGTGGTAAGTTAAGGATGGATGAATGCATTATGCTTCTGTTCCTACCTGGGTTCTCCTAAAACTCTTTGGAAGAGGAAGAGAGGAGCATAAACACTTGTATGAGTTATGCGATAGAGAATTTCTTATAGAAAAACAACCTCATTTAGACATTGGTTGTCATAACCCTGGACAATGATAAATAATTATGAATGTGTACCTGAACTTGTGTCAATGGAGGCTTCGTCATCTATAGGGTTATTGAGAAATACTATCACAAGGTCGCTACCTTGAGCATTATCTATATCATGAATAGGAAATGTGTTTGCAAGGATCACTACAACAAACTTTAGAATGGGAAATATTCTTGTTTTTGTCTTATTTTGTTTTGGGCAAGTTACCATGGAAATGTTTGTGTCATGGAGATGTTCTTGTTCTTGTTCTAGGCAAGTTACCATGGATACCTGGTTAGTAGATTGTAGTGCTTTTAGGCACATGAAAATTTACCAAGATTCTTATAATATGTGACACTCATGGATATTCTTCATGAAGACCAAGGATGAGGTCTTCAACACATTCTAAGCATGCATGGATCAGGTAGAGAACCTGATAAAGAAGAAGATCAAGATCAACACATGTATTTAGTGAAGAGTGATCGAGATGGACATAAGAAGTAGTGACAAACCATTTGTAGCTAAGATCACATGAAGCTTGTGTCATTGTGTTGATGTGGTGGTTACCATGATGTTGTGTGCTATGGAAAATGTAAATATTGTCACAGAGTCATAGAGGGAGCATCTAGTTATGTAGACTGGACAAGCAAGGTTTTCAGTGGCAGAGGGAGTTGGCCTCTAAGTTCGATATGAAGGATATTTGTCTGATGCACTATTACTTGGGACTGGAGGTATGGAAAAAGTTAGGTTAAATCTCCCTAGGTCAAGGGAAGTATGCAATGGAAATCTTGAAGAGGTTTGGGATGTTGGATTGCAAGGAAATGGCTGCACCTATGGTATCAAATTTGAATTTGTTGTAGGATATGACTTTAAATACTATGGATGTTACTTTATATAGGCAGATGGTGGTTTTGTTGATGAACTTGATGAACACAAGACCAGATATATGTTTTGTTGTGAACTCCCTGAGTCAATATAAGAAGCAGCCCAGGTAGGTTCATTTGGTTGCAACAAAACATGTTATGAGGTACCTTAAGGGTATAGTGGATTATGGTCTCAGGTATGTGATAGACCGTGAGTTTGAGTTATATGGATATTTGGATTCAGATTTTGTTGGCAGTATTCCCGATCGGAAGAGTACTTCGGCATATTTCTTCAGACTAGGCTCCAATATGGTTTCATGGAGGAGCATAAAAAAGTTGTGTGTAGCATTCAGTACAGTTGAGGCTGAGTATATGATAGCATGTGTAGCAATTCATGAAGTAGTGTGGCTTCGAAAATTGCTAACTATTGGACTGAATTTGACTTTTAGGTAAGACCGACAAGAAGAGGATGATGAGACTTATTCTAGAGGACAAGTAATGAAGTTAGCAGGTTAAAGTTCCAGTTGATATTCAGTTCTCAAGAGGGAGTTGGGTGGTCAGTTCAAGAGGGAGCTAGGTACTACAATAAGGATCATGAGTCTTCATCAGATGTAGGAAGTAGTCATGTGTGGTGCTTAGTACGGCTGAAGCTAAGTATTTGGCAGCATGTGTAGTAGTAGTGTGGCTTTGAGAACTATTGTTTGGGTTATTTGGTCTTAGACTAGAGGTGACCTACATTTGGTGTGACAACTAGAGTTGCATGAGGTCGTCATAGAACCCTGTGGTCTATGACAATTCAAAGCATATCGAGATCAGATGTTACTATATTAGGGATATGGTGCAGAAGGGACCAGCAAGGCTCCAGTTTTGTGACTACAGAGGATCAATTTGTAGATGTGTTTACCAAGTTATATTCAAGGATGAAGTTTGAGTACTTCAGGGACAAGCTTAGCATGGTCCCTCTTTAGAGGGAGTGTTCTCATCCAGCATGAAAAGGGGTTGGCACTGAGTGTTCTCATCTAGCATGAAAAAGGTGTGGAACTAAGATAGGTGGAACTCATCCAACATGAAAAAGAGTTGGCACTGAGTGTTCTCATCCAACATGAAAAATGGATGGAATTGAGATAGGTGGAACTCATCTTGCATGAAAAACGGTTGGAACTGAATGTTCTCATCCAGCATGAAAAAGGGGTGGCACTGAGACAAGTGGAATTGATCTAGCATGAAAAAGGGTTTGAAATGAGTGTTCTCATCCAACATGAAAAAGGGTTGTCACAGAGACAGGTGGAAATCATCCAACATGAAAAAGGGTTGGTACTAAGTGTTCTCATCCAACATGAAAAAGGGTTGGCACTGAGTGTTCTCATCCAACATGAAAAGGGGTTGGCACTGAGTGTTCCCATCCATCATGAAATAGGGTTGGCACTGAGACAAGTGGATCACATCCATCATGAAAAGGGGTTGGAACTAAGACATGTGGAACTCATCCAACATGAAAACAGGTTGGCACTGAGTGTTCTCATCCAGCATGAAAAAGGACCGGCACTGAGTGTTCTCATCCATCATGAAAAAGGGCTGGAACTAAGACAGGTGGAACTCATCTAGCATGAAATAGGGCTATCATTGAGTGTTCTCATCCAACATGAAAAATGGTTGGCACTAAGACAAGTGTATCTCATACGGCATGAAAAATGGTTGGCACTGAGACCGAGGGTGCACATGATTAGGTACTAATGCATTTCAGGGTAGTGGATGTCTTGGGGACGTGTTGTAGTTATTTGAGAACTACCCACGGGCCCTGGATGCATTGGCTGTGAATTCATAAGGGTACACATGATGAGGTACAGATGCATTACGAGGTAGTGGATGTCATGGTGACATGTTGAAGCTATTTGAGAGCTACCCACATGTAATCTTCAAAGGTAATTGTTGAGGGAAAGATATGAAATGATCTTACTCAAGCATTTTCAGATTTTTCTTGGATAAAGAAAAATAGACAGGAATATCACCCTATGTTTATAGCCATCAAAAATGAAATCCTAAATCACAAGTATTGATTACAAGTGCTGAGGCTAGTCTTTTTCACAATTAAAAGCTTGCTGGAAAATTCATTTTAATGTGATTTTATAAATATAATAGTTGCTAAAATAAATGTAGAGACAGAAGTAAAGACACCAATATGATAATCAAGACAAATGAGACATAAATAAATCCTTTATTTCATTCCAATTCATCAAAGAGTCATTCTCTTTACAAAATTTCATACAGAAATTTTGAACCAAAGTCAAACTTAGACATCCCCGATGGAACATACAAAAGGACCTATGACAGTGTTATAGCAAGATTTGCCTCACCATTGCTATCTTGCATAGAGGGCCTTTTTCCATTTCCCTATGCAAACTTATCATCCCTTTTTAATGAATCCAGAACCAAAAATATAAATTTTTCCACATATACTCTCCCTATATGTTATACAAGATGCGTATACATTGGTTGCTCCACTACAACCCGCATATATCGGGATTTGTGCCAGAAAATACAAAAATGGAGTCGGGTTTCCATGTCACGATAGGAGATCTTTGATACTTGGCCTTCCATATACTAGAAACATTCTGACTTGGCCCTTCAGTTGCATTCTGAAGGCTATAAGAGCACAATTCCGAGCTATGGAAAGAAGGAGAAAGCATTCAACTTTGAGAGCAACGTTACTCTGGAGAAATTACTTCATATTGAGTCTGCATCTCTTTGTCCCTCAAGTCTAAACACAGTGTTCAGCCCCCAAGCTCTTTCCCTATTGTTGAGAGGACCTCATTGCCTCTTTCCTATGATCTTGCCTTTGGTGGAGAATTGAAGTGGTGGAGACCCAGTTGGAAGGAACTTGGTTTCTTGGTTTCGAACCGTGTCGACACGGAAGTCTGTAATGTTGTCACTGCTGCTGATCAATTATTAATAGAAATACTCCTTTCCCGTCCTATTGGTATCATGCAAATATATTATTATTATCCATGGGCATGTTTGTAATGTTTATTAATGGATTATGTTATCTGATGTGCTAACCCCTTTATATTATCACCATGTACTTTCTCTGCTTGTTTGTTGAGAACTCATTACAAGTATAAAGCTTTGGGTCAAAGTGCTCAATGGTGGAACATCATCAAACGTTGGATCGAGGTAGGCCTCTTTCTTATCTTGCACATTAGTTTGTATAGCATATGTTGGAATTGAGTTTATTTCTGCAGTCATACCTGTCTGTTGCGGTTTACCCTTGGCCATAGAGATTTTTTTCCTCGTAACAGAATTTGTGACTCCACTGGGGAATAATATTCCTTCTAAAGGTTGAAGTACTTTTTCTTCTTACATTGCTCTTTTTCCTTTGTGTTTCTTGTCGTATCACTGCTTGACAGATTCTGTTCACTCTGGGTATGATTTGTCATCTTTTTTCCCTTGCCTAGCCTTATTTTGAAGCATATATGCCCCTTTTGCCTTGATAGTTGTGTATAAACGCTTGTTGTCTCACTACAAGATGAGTATATACGCTTTGTTCTCCTGAAAAGTCACGTATACCACTTTCCCTTGCTTGTTTGCTTGGTTTAGTGACTGCTGGGTGGGATTTGAGGATTGTTGAGCCTTCTTAGGTCTTTGTAGTGCTTGTTGAGATTATCTGGGATGACAGGAAACCTGTTTGGAGTTGAATTTTTGGGCATAGTCTTTCTCTTTGTTTTTCATTTTTTATTTGTCCTTGTTCTCTAGGTTGTTTGCTTGGTTGCTTGGTATTCTGCTCGAGTTATTTCTTTTGTACACAATAGCATTTATATATCAGGTTGCTTATCAATCCATGCATTTTCTTTTTAATATATTGAAAATACAAAAAAATAGGCATTTTTCATTGGTTGACATTTTTGTCTTTGAACCTTTATCATTAGCTTAGTGCATTTAGCGAAAGGTTGCATTTTACTTTTGAATTGCAGAGTTGAAATTGAAGACTGCGCTATTTTTATTAGAATATAATTAATGAAAAGTTAAAGATAGACTTTGCATTATATTCATATTTGTTTTCTTGCAGAGTCATAATATCATGAGTTTCACTTCCATACCCTTTTGAGTAATCACGGCCAATAAAATTTACGCTTTAAACTAAAATTGATTAGTCACGATTTTATTTTTAGGGTGCACAAACTAGCCTAGGATTTAGTGCCTTGGAATAGGATTTTGTGAGTAAACTTCTCCAAGGCAATTAAATCAACATATGTGTCTGAGACAGGGAGTTGAGAAGTCCATTGTATAATCGATAAGATCAAGAGGCTCCGCTCACACTAGAGTTAATCACGAGGTCGCGCAAAGTTATTTGAAGGGATAACCCCTGGATACTCACCTAGCGTTAGAGATATTTCTATGGATTTATTCATATTTGGGGATCTTGCTAGTACCCATACCTCTGTGAGAGGCGGTTCTTTCAAGGTTTCGGGATTTGCTACCCTACCCATACGATGATTCGGACTTACGATTACTCGCCTGTGCATCGGTTATACAGTGGTTTATTAGTTGCTTGACTTAGGTATCTCATAGGTTATTTACAGGGGTTATTCTGCTTGTACCCTGAGTCAGATAGGGGTCGGACAACACACATCCTTTATGGAGGATTACCTCTCTGGGGGGATCTGACCGACTGGTTGTTAAGCCTATGAGGGCCCTCATAACTGATTATGTTACCTCCAAACTTTAGCGGGGAGTCTCAATTCCCTCTTGGACGAGGCATACCTTCTTTAGCGAGGGAGGCCACTTAGCCACTCTAGCTCGTTTCCATGCATATTGGCCGTTTGACTTTTTGGTATGCTCTTTGACTACTAGTTGTCCCTAAGAGTCTATTTTGGGTTTCTTCACCATGTATAGTGGAGTTTCTTTTTCTCCCTCATTCATTGCTACCCACCCCATGATGCCTACTCATTTCATGGGGATGGACCCTTCTGCTTTTTACAATGGTATGCACAATTATAACGCTCAGTCTGCACCTTGGGTCTCTAGTCATTTTTCTGTTGATATGCCTTCCCACGTGCAATCCTCACCCTGGTCCGCGTATATGAATCCTAGAATTGGATCAAGGGTCATCGTGGCTCCCATGCCCACTTCTTCGTTTGATATGAGTTGTGTCCCCATGGGAGGTTGGAACCTTCCCCCTTATGAATCCAATACTAGCTATGCTCTTTCAGGAGCTAGTGCTCAGATGGGTGCGTATTCCACTTATTACACCCCACGCATGTATCTTTCATCTGCCTTGTCGGTTCCTTTAAACACTTTTTCCATGACAGGTCCTCAAGTACCCCCAATTATTTCATATGTGGAGAATCAATTTTACGGTTCAGGCTACCCTCTTTATGGGACCCCTTCACAAGGGGGCAACATATATCCTCACTCAAATAATTATTATCCTACCTCAGTCTCTCTGTAGACCTCAGTGATGATGCTCATCCAAACCTCTTCGGGTCATTTTGGCATAAACCACCACTTTTCTAAGAAAGGACAGGGGGTGCACCAGGATCCTTTCTAGCCTACAATGTTCTAGAACCAACCTTTCCTCGGACCTTGGAATCAAATGCCACAATCTATTGCTAGCCCAGTCACTGTCAGTCACACTAGTGCTCCGTCACCAACCTCTGCCAGTCATGTCAAAGATGGGTCGACATTTTCTACAAATTATGACGACAGATTGCACCCAACCTCTGTCAATCACGTTGGGGGCACCATCCTCTTCACCTCGAATCATAGCCGTGTCATGTCTCCAGCTTCTATTCATCATACAGGAGACGACTCTCTTTCCCCTGCTAGTCACATCGAGAAGCCTAGATGGCTCAGACGTAAGCCTAAGTTCCTTTGCAGGACTTGTGAAGGAAGTCACCTTACTAATTTGTGTCCGACAACTGTTAAGATACCAAAAGCGTGGGGCTCACCCAAAAGCCCTTCGGATTCTGAGACACCCATGATCCCTCCTCACACCTCTTCTCCTTTGACGATCTCGATGGTTCCACCGCCGTGACCCCCCCAGACCTCACCCCCTTTTTCGAGGGTGAAGCATCTCTTGCCCCCGTTAATATGCATCTTCTTCAACCTATAATTGAAGAAGTGGCCACACCTATGCAATCTCTGGTCAATCCTACTCTCCCTAAAGAGAATGATGCACCTTTCAGTCACATCATCAACATTCCAATTCCTCCCCCTACTGAACAAGAGAGATTTATTCTTCCTCTGAATGCTCTCTCTCCAAGTCGCAACGAGATCCCCTTCGATTGGGATGCCTTGATGGGGCATCCCATACCCCCACCTATGTCTTTTCATTAAGAAACATTATTCAAACCATTACGGAGACTGTATCCTCCGTTATCACTTTCTCCTCCTCGCCTTTGAGAGCTTTGGGTTTTCCCAAGCTTTTTTCAGTTATCCGTAAGATACTAACTTTCGACAGACGACTGGGACGGGAGCCTTGGCCTACCCCTTTACATGTCGATTAGAACAACAAAATGAGTCTTAGTTAAGATCTTTTCCGACTCGTCTAAAAACCGAAAATATTGCCGAGTGATTTGTCCCTTTCACACTCAGATAAATTGGATTTGAAAGGTCATGAGTCTTAATTAAGCCCTTTTCCGACTCGTTATCAAAAATAGAAAAGATTGCTGAGTGAACTTGTCCTTTTCACACTTGTAAATTGGATTTGAAAAGATGTCTATTTGGCACAAGTTTACCCCTTTTTCACACCAGGTAGACTAAAAGACATAAAAAAGGACATTTTTTGGTGTTAAGTTGTGATTGCATCTCATGCCCTCGCTTGCAGTATTGAGCCTTCAATCGGTTCTCTCTTTGTGTTATAAACCATTGCCTAAGCAGTTTTTGCATCCTCAACCAAGCAGAGCCTTGTTTATATCCTTCGCAATTTGACACCCTATACCTTGGAGGGAACATCACCCCGAGTGTCCATCTCCTGCATGCATTTCCTTGCATTAAGCATAGGTACGTTCCACTGCTGGAACTAGTTTTGCTTACTTGCGACACTCATTTCCTCTTCTGTATCATAGCATTCATTTGTTATGAAAAAACAAAAAAAGACGGGTGAGAAGGGAGTAATATATTGTAATTGGCAGTAGTCATGTCGCCTTTGAATAGAGCACAAAGTTATTGAGTTCTTGCATCATCATAATTTTGGGTTTAGCATGGCCTTAGGAAGCTGATCTCGCTACAAAGTCTTCTCTACTTGCTCGTTACTCTTCCAGTCCCTATAGAGAACGTTATAGATGCCTCCTGCATCTAATAGTCACATCATTGGGTCTATGCTGCCAGAGTCCACCATATGTCTCATGCTCTTGTTCAAAGGAAGTGTATCAATTTGTGTCGACCAATCCTCAGAAATATTGACTTTGGATGCCCCCCATACCCTTAGTTTGTCTCAGAATCACATGATACTATGGTCTTATCATGCACCCTGGCCCTACTTTCATCATTGGTAGGTCACCTTGAACCCAGTAGTCGACATTTCATCATTGGTCGTTGACTGGGTGGTTTCCCTTGTGTTCGACGACAAGACATCTATTCACACTTTGGGATTCATGCAGTGTCTTGGATGCCATTAGCCTTATTGGTGGTTTCCTCGCCTTTGTCAGCAGTTTTAATCATTGGCTATTATTCAGAGGGTCTTTTTCATGTACCGCTTGCATTTGGCACACGCGAAAGACGCACATGGTCGTTGGTTCGTGAACATGTTCTTCGTCCAATCTCCACTAAATCATGAAGCTCTTGCTTTGTTTCTCATGCTGACTGATGAGATATGCCTTAATGCTCTCGTTTCAGCGGGTCTCTTTCCATCGACTTCAGCTCATTTATTCTGGATATGGGACCTAGAGTTTATGAGTACCTTGAGGCTTGCAGTCATTAGTGGCAGGCTCTCTCTCCATTGACAAATGGGAATACATCAATGTCTCCTGATCAATGGATTTCTCAAGTGTTCGACACTGACTCCTTTATTCGCACTTGTAGAAATGTACTAGGTGCCTTGATACCTACTTTCATTATTGGTAGGTTGTCTCGCATTTGTTAACGGTATACCTCAATGATCGGTACAGGTTGATTAGAAATACCTAGTTGAATCTTTCCCTCTTAACGGTTCATGGATGGCATGGAGGATTGTGGTAGGAAATAAGGTGTGAGTTGAAGTATATCTATGGACGAGAGCAAGAGGAAACTTTAAGCAATCACAGGTCCCCCAAGAACATCTTCACACTTTGAATATTCACTCATTTGGTGATGCATTGTTAACTATTCATGCCAATTCATGGAGAGAAACTTAGAAGTTAACCAAGGAGTTGTCTTTGGTATGGATATGCACTTAGGAATGGAAAAAATACACAAAAAGTCCAATAAATAGTGATATAAAGCTAAAGACACTAGAGGATGAGTTTATTTAGTCTACAAATCCACCCATAGGTAGCTATATAGCAAGGTTGGGATATGCTTCATTGTTTGAAGAGGATGTAAGAATATAAAGGGAATGGTGGTGACACATAATATGGAAGCTCAAAGGTGTAATGAAGGGCATTTTCTTCTTCTAGTTTGCACTATCCAACAAGGTGCTCACTTGGATATACTTCCAAAGAGGGGAAAAGAGGACTTAGTATATGTATAATGGGCATAAACCATGAGTAGAATATTTCTCATTTATTAGTTGATGATTAGTATTCTGAAGAGGTATGGACATCCTTGAAAATGTTGTTATATGGTGCAAGCAAATGGGAAGCATACACATTCTAGAATCCTTTACATATTGGTTCAAGGATTGGGAGGTAAGTGAATATAGAGATTTTTCCTATCATTGATAGTTGGGTTATCTGGCCCTTTAGGAATGATATAATTTTTCAATATGCATCCTATTCTCTAAAATAAGTATGCTACCAAGTGAAAAACAATTATGATGAATATAGAGATTATGTGTAGGGGATACCATAGCATCAAATTGGATCTCTAGTGAGAAATTAGTCTCCTCTATGAAGATTCTTTGATGGTTATTCCCAAGGTAATCTCGAGAAATGTGGAGCAAAGGGATGTCTTTTAAATCTTCTCATTCCATTACTTTCTCCTTGGGTGACAAAGAAGGAAAAACTCTCCTACAAACAACAATTCAGAAAAATGTGGATGGTCTGCTCATCTATGGGGATTCTAAAATCACAATGAATTGATTAAATGCATTCATTCAACAAAGAAATGAATCAACTAATAAAAGAACTCCCATAAATCAAGTACCACTTTGTCATGGATCATATCTCAATTACCAGGAGTAGCTTCCATTTCATTCTCACATATATTTCTATAACACAATGCAAAGGTTGATACATTATCCAAAACAATGGTGCTATCAGAGGTAGGAAGGATAAATCAAATCCAGTAGAAAAAATGTGATATTATTGATACCCTTTTTTCTTTTCATTAGAATCTTCTTAATAATATTCCCTATCATTCATACTAGTTTATTGTAGTAATAACAGTTAATGAATATCTTTATGTATTTATGATTATTAGAATTGTTCTTACTAATTTGTAATTTTAAATTAATTTGTGTAAAATATAAAAATGTAAATTATTTTTCTCTTAAAATGTAATTTAAATGTTTTTAGAATTGGCTTTTTTTGGATGTTCAAAATAATAAGAAAGGAAATTAATATTTTTTGACTTAAATTTAAGTAAGTGTCATTTTGAATTAATGAAATTACACATACTAATAGTTAACATTGCAAAATTAAATTGCAATAAAAATATTTAAAAACATTAAATCTACTTTTATATTAAAAACAATGATTTCAATAGTCCATAATAACCAATCATAAAACTTCTAATGTTAACTATGTAAAAAAAAATTAAATATAAAAGTTAATTTCTCTCTTTAAAAAAGTAGAAATACAATTCATATAAATATGTTAAAGTGGACTAATCTAAATAAATTAAAAAAACAAATAATTGATTGTAACATTAAAATTTTACTATTAATAAATTTATAAACGTTAATTCTACATTAATGCTTCCCTATATTATTCTAAAATTTATTAAAAAATATATAAAATTCATTAAATTTTTTTTTATAAAATTCATAAAAATTAATGGATATCAATAACAATAAGTTGTTTATCACATTTATATAGATAACTTGCTAATAAGTAAAAATGAAAGCTATATGAATTGATAAATAGATAACTATGAAAGTGATGTGAATTGATAAATGGATTACTATTTTCAAGTCCATTCTATTTTTTCAGGACACTTCAACCAAAACAAACACAAACTAATTAATCCATAATATTTGCAAGACACTTCAACCAAGACAAACACAAACTAATTAATTAATTAATGCAAACCTTTGTGTCCCACAAAACAACCAAAATATCACCATGCTTAGGCAGATTATCTGATCACTATGTCAAGAAAGGATTGCAATGCTTTTCATACAACGAGGCCTTCTTTCAATTGTTGGCGCAGCTGCTCCATTGCTCTCCCTCCCCGCTGCAATTTGGGGCATCCATAGATGTTAAGCTTCTCCAAGAATCTACAATGTTCAACACCTTCAAGCTCTTCTAACTCATCGCACTGAGAAACGTCTAGTATGCGAAGCTTTGTCAACTGGGCTAACCCCCTTATACCCTTCAACTTGCTACATGAACGTGCTACCAATTCCTTCAAAGATAACAATGTTTCAAAACTTGGCAGCTCTTCCACTTGGCAGCAACTAGAAATGTCTAACACTTGAAGTTTTGTCAGACCACACAGCCCCTGGACTTTCCTCAATTTATCACAAGAAAACAATTCCAGGTTTATCAGTGTATTAGGCAATGCTCCAACCTCAACCAGATCATTACACCATCTGACATTGAGAAGCCCTAAGTTGGGGCAAGCACTTTTATCAAAAGATAACTCTGATATTTCTGATGTTCTCCACATTTCGAAGGAGTGGAGCAGAGGCATACACTTATCAATGGAAGAGTCCAAACTACCCTTTTTAAATGGCAGTTCTTTTAACGTAGATTCCTCTATTCTCAACACAATCAACTGACTCCACAGTCCAACAGAAGGCGGCAGCGTCAGCGTCAGCTTGCCCAGGATACTGTTTCCTCCTACTTCTAGAACTTCCAGATTTCTTAGCTCTCCAATTGCACTAGGCAATTCTTTTAGATTTGTACCCCGCACATGTAACTCTTCAAGGGATCTCTGATGTGCCACTTGCAGAGGCAACACTTCAATTTTCGGACAATTGATGAGATTTATGTACTGGAGCGTGATTATATTTCCAGGCAATTCGCTTGAGATGGTCAAGTGGAGGCATTCGTACAATTTAAGAAACTTGAGCTTAATTAAATTCCCGAAGGAATCTGGAAGTCGCTCCAAACTAATGCAGGTTGACATATTGATGTGTTGGAGATTGGTTAAATTCCCGAAGGAATTTGGAAGCATCTTCAAGTTGGCGCAAAATGAGAGATCAATGTGTTGGAGATTGGTCAAATTGCCAAAGGAATCTGGCAGGCTCTTCAAACTGTAGCACCTATACAGTTCGATTTGTTGGAGGTTGCTTAAATTACCAAAGCACTCCGGCAATTTCTTGATACAGAACTCCCATAACACCAAGGTCTTCAATGATCGAAGCTGACAAAATTCTTCTGGCAATTCTTTAAGATTAGCATTGCCACCATCAAGAAAAATCCGTTCGAGGTGCTTCAGCCGTCCTATGGACTTTGGAATGTTGGAGAGGGGAGCAACAATCTCTAACTCCCGCAACTGGAAAGGTGCCTGCAAAATGTTCACGTGTTTCAACGAAAAGAAAGATATATGTATGGATCACAGAATCTCATCAAGAGAACCCTTAGAATTCGTTCGGTTGGAGATCCTGTGGTGCAATATTAATAGTGAGTAAACTGACAAACTTAAATTCAATTAATAACTCTAATTTACCTGCGATTCATCTTCCCACAATATTT
>ML811424.1:75556-90802 GCA_009831015.1 Picea engelmannii | reverse complement strand
CCACTTCTAATTTCTCCATTAAATTTATTATTTAAATAATTTATTTTGTATTCACTTTGAATTATAGTACACTCATCACTTCACTTTATTGCTTACCTTTAAAAATCTCTTAAACCACTTTGACTACTTTGACCTTTTGGGGCTTCTAGATGACATATGAGGGTCCTCCAACTTCGTAAGGCCATGACTCTCAAACCGTGAGGAGTTATGTGACGTTCCACATACCACCAGTAATGGAATGAAATGCACTATCCATATAGAATAGTATTACCTGAAAATATGTCAAAACTCATACCGTTATCCATTAAACAAACTTGGGTCCATTACCCAAACCTGGGTTCTCCAACTTCTCATGGCCATAAATCTCTAACCATGAAAAGTTATGTGATGTTCCACATACCGCCATAAATGGCATGAAAAGAACTATCCATCTAGGATAGTTTCACTGAAAAATGCATTGACCTTGATCTCATTATTCCACAAATAAGCATGGGTTCTCTAACCATACTTCTAGGATAACTCAATCAACAAAGCATCTTCCCGTGAGGGCTTTCACCATAAGGGGACCACTTTGGAGTTCATCCATTTGTACTTATTATCAACCATGACAATACAATAATGAGTCATTTACATAAAAAAAACTTGGGTCCATTACCCAAACCTTTGTGTTATTGGAATTCATTACCGTACTTTCTCCAAGGGTTGACATCAATGACAACCAACTATCCATCAACCTAAGCCAACTGTCTAACAATCTCCCCCTTTGGCATTGATGACAACACCAACATTCATGGAAACACTTAGTCATGATAACATTCATGTGTATACTCTTTATCAATGTTTCTATCTCTCCCCCTTTGACATCAATGGCAAATGGTATCTCCCTTTGGGGTTGATCCCCCTAACTGAACTCTCCTTGAGTTTGCTCCCCCTGTCTACGTGACTTTGATTTTTATTTTTGTTTATAATCCTCTTATTACTCTCTTTCCCTTCATATGAATAATATCTCCCCCTTTTATAAAGGGTGTCACTCTGAAGTCATGTCGCTCATTTTTCCCTTGTGACAGTCTCTCCCCTTGGAAACATGCCTCTATGCTCTCTCTCCAAGGATTTACCTTTTGCATCTGATAAATATCTCCCCCTTTGTCCTATTTATGGTGCTTCCTCATGGACATCTAAGACATATAAGATAAGCATTCAAAAGTATTCATTTTGGAGTAGAAATTACTCAGTCTCTAGTGAAGATATTCGAAGGCTTCCCGTGGAAGTGGTTTTGTAAAGATGCCTGCCACTTGTTATTTTGTGCCCACATAATCAAATTTGATGTTCTTTTCTGCAACCTGCTCTCGTAGAAAGTGATACTTGATTGGAATGTGCTTCATCTTGGAGTGCATTACGGGGTTCTTTGAGATACTGATGGCGTTTGTATTATCACAATATATTGGAATGGGCTCATCATACTCAACCTGTATATCTGTCAGAGTTTGTTTCATCCAAAGAACCTGAGTACAAAATGATGTTGTTGCAATATAATCTGTCTCGGCTGTAGATAAAGATATTGATGATTGTTTCTTACTTAGCCATGATACTAAACACTCACCCAAGTAGAACGTTGCTCCACTGGTGCTTCATTGGTCATCAATACAACCTGCCCAATCTGCATCTGTGTAGGCAATAAGTGATAGATCCTTTCCTTTTGGATACCATAATCCAAACTCTTATGTTCCTTTGAGATATCTGAAAATCATATTCACTGCTAATACATGTGATTCCTTTGGTGTCGCTTGAAATCGTGCCACCTGTCCAACTGCTTGCATTACATATGGTCTGGATGTTGTCACATATAGTAAGCTACCAATCATTGACCTATATTGCCTCTGGACTGTAGAATTTGAATCATCATCTTTTCTCAACTTGAAACTGGTTTGCATAGGAGTGGTAACTGGTTTGCAATCTTCTATTCCGAACCTCTTAATGAAGAGGTTGTTGTATGTGCTTCCTTTCCATAGTTTGTAGGGAGTTTCTGAGCATTACTCTGTTTTGAATGTGAACGGATGTATGCACTACATGTGTCCAAAAAATATATGTCAATTTGAGATTCATTAGCATTGTTCGATCCATTTCCTATGTAATTTTCATCCATTATGATCATGTTCATTTTTCTTTGAACCAATCTCTGAACCAATCTATGAATCCATTATGTTGTCCACTATCATATATCTATCCAAACCTTCTAAGTGTTCTTACGAATCCATATCTGTCCATACTGTCCAAGACTCTACTTGCGCAATTGTCCATAATGATGACCCATTTATCATTATACTATCATGAAGTCTTGATTAATCTATCAAAATGTACTTTTGTTAACTGATTGCTCTGAATCTGTCATCTCAAACTCTACAATTTGCTCAAAGGATGGTTCTTTGGTCTGTCACAGCTATCGTATAGACTCCCCCTGTCTAATATTCATATTATTTGGGAGTCTCTAAACTGGATGGTTCAGAACAATCCCTTCTCTGATGTGTATTCATCATCATCTTCATTGGTAGATTCATTATCTCTCTGAGCTCTGACTTCTTTCTTTCTATATGTGGATTCATCTTTCACTACAATGCCTGAAAGTATAATCTCTTGAACCTATTCCTTATTTACCTGTCATTCCTTTCTTTCAGTTATTTTTCAAACCTTTATGTATATGACATCTTTCATTTTCTCTGTAGAATTTTCTTCATCTCGTTTTATTGCCAATCTTGCGATCTTTGGTACCTAGTCTTTGTTCACCTGTTCTTCTTGTTTTCTTATCCATACTTTCTTATATCTAATATCAGTATTCTCTTTCATGGAAGTATCTATCATGCTTCTACAATCACTAGCTATGTGTCCATAGTTATGACATTTGTAACACTCAATGTTACGTGCGACCACATAGGCACGGTCTGCTTGAACATTTATTTTATAATCCCTGCAATCTGCAACCTTATATCCAAAGTTAGTACAATAAAAACAATGACCACAAAATAAATTTTTATACCTGGAAGTGAATGATATTCTTTGTGGCGTAGTCCTTCTGAATTTTTTCCTTGACTGATCATGATCATGATTGAAGCTTCTTTGTGGCTTGAACATGGATAGTATTCTTGAAGATGTATCTTCAATAGTTTTCTTAGATTCTGGTTAACCATGATTAATTCCATTGAGTACTTCTGCATAACTCTTTCTATTTTCTTCATTCTTCTTTTCTAGCAATGTAGAGTGATTCTCTTCATTCTCTACAATTGATGTGGATGTTTTTGTCTCTTCAACGCTCTTGTTGAGCTTGACGATTTTGGCTCTTAGTGTGACAACTTCTTCTTCAAGATTCTTGACCTCTTCTTCTTTCTTCATTATCTGAGACTTCATGACCTCTTCTGTTCTCTTTGCTTCTTCAAGTTGGATTTTCAATGTAATTATTTCTTCTTCCAGTCTTCTCTCTTCTTGACCAAACTCTTCCTCAAGTTGGTTTAAGTCATTGGTTCTTTCCTTGAGATGATCCATTAGTATCTTTTCTCTCTTTTCTTCTTCTTCCTTTTGTGTTGCTATGTTGGCTTCTAAACATTTCTTTTAATATTCTAGAGTTTCTTCATTTCTTTTAGCCTCTTCTAGTTGAGCTCTTAAATTCTTGATGACCTGCTGATCTTTTTCGGAACCTTGAACACTTTGCTTTTGCTTCATCAACTCTTTCTTGGATGACTTGTTTTCTTCTCTTTCTTTCCTTAGATATTTAATTGCACTGATCAATTTTTCTATGTAATCAACTTCTGCTTTATCATACTCTTCCTCTTATGAATCTGTCTGACATCATGAACATATTTCTTCTTGTTCTATATCTGCATCTTCTTTGGCATTTTCTGAATCCGCGATGGGTGAAGAATATATGTTATGTAACTTATCCCAAATTTCTTTGGCTGATGAACATTTACCAACCATTTCTCTTACCGGTTTAGGTAATCCTTCCCAGATGAAATCCACTGCCATTTTGTTATTCTTCTTCAATACCTTCTTGGTTGCAGTATTTGCCCGTTTTGAACTATCATATCCTGTAAAAAATGATAGCCAAATATAATGTCCATGTGCCTGTAAAAATACTTTCATCCTTCTGCTCCACATCTCATACTTAAAAACATTCTGACCATTAAACATTGGTACTCCATTCTCAGAATAATCCATGATCTCCTTCCAGTGGTTAAACTGTTTCCTGAAGGAACCTCGCTCTGATACCAATTGTTGGATTACTGAGAGGGGAGTGAATCAGTAATAGAGCAATTTAATATTTTTTAACCATATAATCCAAGTGTTATATCAATGTAGCATTATCATCCAATAACTACAGAGTAAACAAGCAATGAGAAAACATACACATACACAATACACCAGTTTTTTACGTGAAAACCCAAAGCGGGAGAAAACCACGGAATGCTTTTTCTTATATGTCTTGAATAATTACATTCATTAGAAGCACCAACTTCCTTTGTTTTCCAACTGCAACTGGAAGGAGGCTCTAAACCCCTAGTTTCTCAAGATACAACCCGAGGGAAGCTCCAACTCCCCAATTCTTTGGCTACAACCAGAAGGAGGCTACAACCCCATATGTTCTCTGGCTACAACTGAAAGGTGGCTACAACCACCTGTGCTTGCCCCGTCCAACCACCCTGAAGTAGAAGTAGAATGATGTAACCATTGTCACACTATCACAGTGAGATATATCGTTTTAAACCTATACCAATAAATATGTACCAAACAATCTGTACCAATAACCTGAACCATGCATCAACCATGCATCAACCTGTACCTCAACCTATAATCAACCTGTACCATAAACAAGTGCATCAACCATGCACCAACCTGTACCTCAACCTGTACCATGAACAAGTGCATCAACCATGCACAAAACCTGTACAAATAACCTGTCACAACAAATTTTCCAAACAACCTATCATAAAAACCTATCTCATCAATTTTATCAACCAAATCAGATCTAATCACCAAAACAACTCTCAAAGATGTGCATCAACCAAGTATAACACAACAACTCATAATCATCACCAAGATCAATATGTGCTTCTAATAATACAAGTATGCTACATCATCAATAAACCATGTGTCAACAATACTACTAACAAGTGCCTCCAACCATGTACCAAGTATGTACCAATCATATATCAACTACTCATCAACTATGACTCATCAATATGCACCAACATAATCAACTATACACCTCATGTATGTGCCAACTCATCAACTACTTGTCTCAACCATGTACCCGACATGTACCTCAATCAAATGCCCTCATCAATTTCATCATCCAAATCTGATTTGTAACTCTATAATAGACCTAGTGTATATGATCACACTCTTGCAAACCTTCATTAACTTTAACAACAAGAGACTAGCATTTTCATCAAACTTTTCTTTAGTCTCACATGCCTAGTTTTGGATTAGTCAACAACCCTAACTTGAAATAATCATAGATTTGTACCTATAATGAATAAAGATATGAAACTGATACACAATTTTCTTAAGTGTGTTTTATGCAATTCCTCCAGGTGTCACTACCTGGAACCTCTCAAAAAAATAGTTATAGCAAAAATGACATACCTTGTTGAATTCTAGCTTATTCTAGAGAGTGACCTTGTAGAGCATGCTCCACACGGAATATTTATTGAATCGATATGAGCTTGTTACAAAGAATACTACAGCCTATACTCTAACCAATACATTTGGTCTTACTCAACTTGTATATGTTATGAATAAGTTATGATGTTTTTACCCGAAACACTTGTTTTAGACTAGTTTCAGGACTAGCCACAAACCCTATTTTCCACAAAGTGTAACTCCAAAAATACAATGGTCCATAAGATGAATTTTTTACCATAGATACTTGGATATGTTTCCTCAATGGCATAGCAATTTCACGGTCTGAATCACTCTAGAAAAAAATTTATTGTGAAAATGATGAGATGACCTGTAAATAACATACCTTAGAAAGCATCATCAAAGGAATTTATCCTTCCTTGAATTTCGGCCTTATTTTCTTCACCTTTCCTTAGAAATTCATCTTAGATATCATTTATTTGGTTACCTCAGACACCTATAGATATTCAATATGCTCAAGTGTGATGTAAAATGAGAGAGCCTTTCCTCTTATTTATACTCTCCAAGTAGCTTCCTTAAAAACGTTTTCTAGGTTACTTTGCCCACTTTCCTTATTTTAGGGTTAACCCACTTCTAATTTCTCCATTAAATTTATTATTTAAATAATTTATTTTGTATTCACTTTGAATTATAGTGCACTGATCACTTCACTTTATTATTTACCTTTAAAAATATCTTAAACCACTTTGACTACTTTGACCTTTTAGGGATTCTAGATGACATATGAGGGTCCTCCAACTTCGTAAGGTCCTAACTCTCAAACCATGAGGAGTTATGTGACGTTCCACATACCACCAGAAATGGAATGGCGTGTACTATCCATATAGAATACTATTACCTGAAAATATGTCAAAACTCATACCGTCATCCATCAAACAAACTTGGGTCCATTACCCAAACCTGGGTTCTCCAACTTCTCATGGCCATAACTCTCTAATCGTGAGGAGTTATGTGACATTACACATACCACCAGAAATTGCATGACAAGAACTATCCATATAGGTTAGTTTCACTGAAAAATTCACTAACCTTCATCTCATTATTCCACAAATAAGCATGGGTTCTCTAACCATACTTCTAGGATAACGCAATCCACAAAGTGTCTTCCCGTGAGGGCTTTCACCATAAGGGAAACACTTTGGAATTCATCCATTTTTACTTATTTTCAACCATTACAAGACAATAATGAGTCATCTTTACATCAAACAAACTCGGATCCATTACCCAAACCTTTGTGCTATTGGAATTCGCTACCGTACTTTCTCCAAGGGTTCACATCAAGGACAACCAACAATCCATACCAACTATCCATCAACCTAAGCCAATTGTTTGACATCTGATACCATTTCTGTGAAATTCCCGACCTTAAACAACAGGCCAGGCCATGCCACCGTGTAACTTTGTGGAAATAATCACATATAAAATTTAACTAGAAGATAGAGATAACATCTTATTTTCACACATATAAATATATATCTATCTAATGCAATGAAAAATACGTCAATACTCTACTCATACACATGTTCATGCAGAATTAACATTAACACATACATGCAACATATATACATAGGAATTACTCATTAATTATAATGCAAATACAAATACACAACATACAACGAACAAATAATTGGTACTTAACTTTTAATAGATGACCACCAACTACGTGCAGACCTTCCATGAGCCTCCCAACCTTATACCATGCTTCCCATCATGCTCAGCAATGGGTCACCCTCGAGCTGGAACTAAACTCCACCGAGCAAGGGAATTCTAGGCTTGGCAACGACAACAAGGAAGTTGCACAGAATAACAGGAAGGATCTTTTATCCTAGAAGCCACTTACACCCACAACCCACAAAACCTCATTCCCCACATGCCTGCTCCACCCTAGGAGGGTACACCTTCACTAATACAAGTCCATCGGCTACTACACCTCCCTTACCTTGGGCTTCAACAATAGGACAGAATGGAAGTCTCAGAGTACTGTAGCTGCTACGGGAGTCCCTCCAGGAGAAATCAATTCCCAACAAACTCTCTCACCTGGGAGAGTTTCTCACGGGCCTGATAACCTGCCTCTTCAATTCATCTCTTATGTCAAACGGACACAGGTGATGTCAACAAAAGAATTTGGGTAACACATAGGTGAAGTCAACCACAGAAAATGAGTATGGACACAGAATATGACAACAAACCAAGCTTAGCCAAAGTTTTGTTGGCAACAACCGCCAATCACTACGACACAACATAACTCAGGAAAAATACAAGTTCGTCAGTTTTCATAGGAAATATGCAAGACAAATCCAATGTCTACAGGTTACACTGGTGCGTGCATCAGTGGGGAGTATGGATAACCTCGCGAGAGTGCAGACGCAATGGTGAAGTATCGTGACAGTAATGAGAATCGTGAGACTGGTGAGTGAGTGAACCCCCAACGAGTTGCTTTCCCACTTAAAAATTCATGCGCCTAGGTTGACACTGTCTCGCTGAAGCTGCATGAGCTCCACTTAACACTTGTCCCCCTTTCCCCCAGGAACTTAGGACAACATGGTTATATTAAACCTTAGCTTCTAGGAAATAATAATATAATATTATTCCTTTATAGGTAAGCCCTCTAGCTTAGCCCATATTCCTAGACACTTAGCCACTTCCCCACCTAGTGGATCTTAGTCCCCCATAACTCTTTCTTTGTGAAGGGTCTACACACAACAATGTAATTTTATTAATGATATGTGTGTATTTATATATACAAAATCAGGCTCATTGGCCTTAGCATCTGGCTCACCAGCCTATAAGCATAATTACAATTCAGCAGGGGCTCAGCCTTGGGGTGTTACAATCCCCTCCCCTTATTTTTTCACTGTCCTTAGTGCAACTCTTTACACAACAACAACAAGATTTGCAAAAACTTAAAAAAGATGTGGGTACTCTGCCCGCATAGCATCTTCATGCTCCCATGTTGTGTCCTCGAGACCGTACCAAGTCCACTGAACCTTTACAAGATTTATGACTCGATTCTGGATTTGCTTGCTATTCTAGTCCAGTATGCGCACAAGCTGCACTTGCAAAGCACCTTCTTGTCCCACCTGGATCACATTCCAATAAATCACATTATTAGCATCAGGTATATACTTCTTGAGAAATGATACATGAAATACATTATGAACAATCATGGATGCAGGCAATGCAAGCATATAATCTACTGGTCCAATCCTTTCTAGGATTTCAAACAATCCACAAAATTTGGTTGCCAACTTAGAACAACTTCTTAGCTTCAGGGAACTTCTGTTGGCTTTCACCTTCAGGAAAACATGATCACCCACTTTAAACTCTCTGTGGTTTCTGCCTTTGTCTGCATAATTTTTCTGTCTATCTTGGGAAACCTTCAAATTCTGTTTAATCTTCAACATTTTCTCTTCCATTTCCTTGAGCAACTCTGGCCCAACCATTTCCCTATCAACTGGATTTTCCCATCTTATTGGGGTGTTGCACTTTCTACCATAAAGTGATTCAAACAAAGTCATCTTTAGTGATGCTTGATACCCATTATTGTAGGAAAATTCTACCAAGTGTAGATAATATTCCCATTTAGATGGTTTGTCCATCACATACATCCTTAGCATGTCTTATATCACTTGGTTTACTCTTTATGTTTGTCCATCTGACTCAGGGTGATAGGATGTGATGAAGTTTAGGTTCGTTCTAAACCCCTCGACAGAACTTTGAGGTAAACTTTGGGCCTTTGTCAGACACAATTGTCTTGGGAATACCATGTAGTCATGCTTCCTCCCTCATATAGATATCAACAACATTAGTTTCCTTGTGAGTGGTCTTCAATGGAATAAAATGGGCATCTTTAGTAAGATTGTCCACTACTACCATGATTGCATCATGTTGCTTGCTTGTTCTGGGCAATCTTGTGATGAAATCCATTGTGACCACTTCCCACTTCCACTCAGGGATGGTTAACGGCTATAGAAAACCAGCTGGTTGTCTATGTTTAGCCTTTACCTTTTGACATTCCAAGCATTTGGCAATACATTCAACAAATTCCTTCTTCATGCCTGGCCAATAATATTGGCTTTTGACTGCTGATTTTTTTTTTTGATATCCTTGGTGTCCTACATAAGGAACATTATGCATTTCTTTTAAAATCACACTCTTCAGTTCAGAAGAGTTGGGTACATAAACTTTGTTTATGTACAAGAGAATTCCATCAATTTTCCAATTTGAAATCTTCAGCCCGCTGCTGCATTTTACCTTGTTGCAATTTTGTTACCAATTCTATGTACTGTGAATCAACTTTTGCAGCCTCAGAGATTTTGCCTTGAAGATCCATATGATACATGTTGATGGTTGTAGCATGCAGTTCATGCACTCTCCTACTAAGTGCATCAACCACTTTTTTCTCCTTTCCTTTGATGTGCTTGATATCAAAGTCATATTCACAGAGGAATTCCAACCATCTGCTCTGCCTGGCATTCAATGTAGGTTGATCAAACAAATACTTCAGACCATGATGGTCTGTCTTGAGCTCAAACCTCTTTCCCATGAGGTAATCTCTCCATTTCTTTAGAGCGAGTACAATGGCTGCCAACTCCAAATCGTGAGTGGCATAGAGCCTTTCATGCTCTTTCAATTTTCTGGACTCAAAACATATCACAAACCGATTCTGGCTTAGGACTCCTCCTGTTCCTTCTTTACATGTGTCTGTGCAAAACATGAAATATCCATTCGGATCTACAATCTTCATAATTGGAGCACTGGTTAATAGTTGATTCAATTGTTGGAAGCTTCTTTCACATTCTTCTGTCCATTGAAATTTCTTCCCCTTCCTTTGCAAGAAAGTGATGGGGTGAGCTATTCTTGAAAACCCTGCAATGAACCTTCTATAGTAGCCAGCTAGATCCATGAAGGATCTGAATTCTGTTACATTTTTAGGTGTTTTCCACCCTTTAATGGCCTCAATGTTTTCAAGGTCCACGACTATCCCTTCTTCTGATATGATATGCCCCAAATAGTGAATTATGTTTTGATAAAACAAGCACTTGCTCAATTTGGCATATAGTTGATGCTCTCTTAGCACTTGCAACACCATCCTCAAATTATTCTCATGCTCTTCTTCCAACTTGGAATATACATGGATGTCATCTAGAAAGACAATGACAAACTTGTCCAAATATTCCCTGAAAACTACATTCATTAAGGACATAAAAACAATGGGTGCATTTGATAACCCAAATGGCACCACTGTGAACTCATAATGATCATACCTTGTTCTGAAGGAGGTGGTCTTGCTAATGTATTCCTATTTAATCCTTACCTAACGGTATCCTAACATGAGATCTATCTTCAAAAATATATTTGCATCCTTCAATTGATCAAAGAGATCATCAATCCTTGGTAAAGGATACTTGTTCTTTATAGTCACTTTGTTCAACTGTCTGAAATCAATGCACAATCTCATTGTTCCATATTTCTTCTTTACGAACAAGACTGGGGCAGCCCAAGGTGATACACTTGGGCGGATATACCCCTTCTTCAGAATCTCTTCAAGCTGCATTTCGATTTCCTTCAGCTCTGGTGTACTCATTCTGTAGGGAGTCTTTGACACTGACGTTGCTCCAAGCGTCAAATTTATAGAGAAATCAATATCTCTCTTTGGAGGTAGTCCTGGTACCTCCTTGAACACATGTTCAAAATATTCTAGGACTGCATGGTCCTCTAGAATTGGCACCTTATCCTTATATGCTTCCTCCATATGGCCTACAAATATTTGACATCCTTTCCTATAGCATTTATTCAGCTGCAATGATGAAATTTCTCTAATAGCAACTACCCTGGGAATTCCTTTGACTGCTCTCTGATTTCCTTCCTCATCCAAGCAAGTGAATTCCTTGTTATGGCAGTCTAAAATGGCATGGTGTTGGTCTAACAAGTCCATACCAATTAGGCAATCATATGATCCTAAATGCAAGATGTTCATATATTCCTTGGTACTTAGTCCATTCATGCCCACTGTACATGATTTAACCGACTCAACAACTTTCCTCTTGGCTCCTATAGCTAGTTATACCAACCAATATTTCTCATGATTTCTTCTCGGTAAGCATAATCTTTCCACAACTTTAGAATCTATGTAACTATGACTAGCTCCCAAGTATATCAAAATAGTAAAGGCATGGTTATTGATCATACCTTCAACTTCAATCATGTGTGATTGAAACTCAACTTTCTTGTTGTCCAAGGATGCATAGATTCTTGGTACTTTCCTGCCCATGTCCTCCACTCTTTCAACTTGTTGAACATTGTGAACAACTCTCATCTTGTCCTTTCTGTGAGGACAATCTCTATACCTATGATCTCCTTTACAACCCCAACATTCCATAGGTGTCTGCTTTGGCCTTTGTCCACCTACTTCAGTCATCCTGGGCTCTCTCAAAACTGGTTTTCCTTGAGGATTGTTCCTGAAAAATGGTGGTTTGTTTCCCTTCTTCCTCTGCTCCCTCTTAAACTTCTTCTTGGCTTTCCAAGATTTTTGGAAAGTAAGGTTTTCTTTTTGCTGATCATATAAGCATTTTTCTCTCCTTATATTTTCTTCCATAGTTTAGGATCATCATATTGGATCTTGTCACTGATGGAAGATGGAAGCCCACTCAGATACTTTTGAATCTTAATTGTCTCATCCTTGATGAAGGGAACATACTTCAACAACTCCAAGAATATTCTTTCATACTCATCAATGGATAGACTTCCCAACTTGAGTTCAAAGAACTCTTTCATTTTCTTGTCATAATACCTCTTAGTTAGGTACTTCCTTTCAAAATGTCTCTTGAATTCCCTTCATGTAAAATTCTTCTCGTTGACGTGTTGTACTTGCAAAATTTGATCCCACTATACGGATGCCTTCCCTTTGAGTTGATAGATGGAAATTATTCCTTCCACATGAGAAGAATAATTATGCAATTGAAAATACTTTCTCATGCCCAACAACCATGTCTCTGCATATTCATCCTCCTTGTGCTCCCCATCAAATGTAGGAGGTTTGATTTTGTTCATTTCCCCTCGTAGATCATCTTCCCCAGACCTCTTTTGCTTCCTAACATGGGATGGACTTGAACTGTTGTGTGCTCTCTTATTGAAATGCCTCGGGGAGTGCTAGTGATGTCGGCTAATACTTCTTGTTCTTCTAGGACATCCTGATTTTCTTGAGCCACTCTCTTTATCCAATTTATTTTCTATTATTTCCAGGCTCTGCATCAACTTCACGTTGAATTCTCCCTATTTATCCCTGGCTTTCATGATCTTTTTGTTATCTTCTCGGTGAGTTTGTACATCTTTCTACAACTTTTTAATGATTTTCTTCATGTTCTCTTCTTTATCTATCTCTTCTCCATGCCCATTGGAGATTGATCCTTCAACTCCCAAATGGAAATCCATTCCTCTCACTTCATCCTTCAAACTATAAGCATCTTGTGCCTCTTCCATGCTCTGCACTATGCAACAAATCAGTTTGGCCCATCAATTGTTAACTCTGCAAAAATGTGCAGTCAACCGAATTTTTGTCAGGCTATCAATCTTTAATAATTTTTCGGAACAAACCAATCTGATTCAATAAAAACAACATCAGATTCCATTTTTTACAGGCCTTGGTCGATCAAGAACCCCTTGGGCTTCAATCTCTAAGCCCAGTTTTGTTCTACAACAAATTTTGGGCACTAGCCCCTTTTCTTCATCCCTTGGTTCACATGTGACCACGATTGTGACCTAGCGCTTATGATTTGGGCGCTTATCCGGAACCCTGAAACTTGAGGCTTCGAGCTTCGATGGATTTCAAAGCACATCACAACAAATCTCTCGGAGTGTCGAATTGGTGAACTCATGAAGTAGGGTGGATCAACAGTCCATGTCTTCCAGCATCCAATGGCTGATACTCATTATGGAACTTTAGGCTTTGGGGTTGGGGGACTTCGGAGCTTCAGAACTCCGGGACTTCAGATGATTCCACCTTTTATCAACCTAAAATTCCCGAACCATGAGTCTTCGCATACTTCCATGTCACCCCAGTGATGTCATCGCGTCACTTTACTTTGGCATAACAGAACTTTGGGGGTTTCTTCCTCCCATTCCATCACAATCCATTTCTTCTGGAGTGTCCAGTCTCCGAACTTTATGATCTGGTGCCATGCGTCCACTGGGGCCCACAGTTTTCGTGCTTGAACTAAAAGATACTGAAAAGTCACATCAAACTTTATACTTTTCAAAGCGGGGACGTGGGTCAGTGGTTTTGGAGTAACCCATTGATTGTTCCGCAATTTTCCCCATGCTGACACGTACCGCTTCTGGGAAATCGTGGTTTGGATTGCAGGACCGCCTTGTAGAATTATCTATCATGCATGTTCGATCTCCACAATGTCATCCGACCATCGATCTTGATATATTATGATCAAAGTTAATGCAGGCCCGATCCAGCTAACTTCTTCGCCAAGTTTAACTGCCTTGTGTCACATTCTAACTGCATTTCTATCCTACAAAGGTTCTTAACTCTCTGACACATGGCACACATCCCATATGTCCACGTCATCCTTAGTGATTTCAGTAGGCCACGTCACTTCGGGACTTCGGGATTTGGAATATTTCACCTTTGCATACCCCGAACTTTCTTACCTTCTGCTCTTGGCTTAACCCTACAGTTCTGATCCATCCTTGGTCAAATCCAACGGTAAAAAATTCCCCCTCCCCCCCGGATCTACGGTGTAGATCCTCTTCGAAACTTTGGAACTTCGACTTCAACCCTTTTTTCTCTATTACACATAAACTTCCTTGAAGTTGTGAATTCTGAAATACTTAGGAGTTAATATTCATGCACCTTTCTCTAGATCTGACGGTTGTGAAGGATCCTCCTTCTCCCGAACAGATCCCAGGACCCAACTTCAAACCTTGCAGTTCCAAAACCACGGTTACTGCAGTCTATTTTCTCTGCCACCATTCCATAAACTGTTATACCTCCTGAGCTTCATAACATGGCCAAGGTATTCTCTTGGCACTCTGGAATGCTCTGAAATTCAATTTTGTCCCTTTCGACAACAATTCACTCTGAAATCTTGTCTCGCTAACCACTAACATGGCCCATCCAGGCTCAATGTCGAAACCTTGGCTTTGATACCAATTTGTATCTAATGTCCCCCACCTCTTAGAGAGGTAATGAGGAGACTCAGTGGCCTGGGCACCCCCACTAGGTCATAGTCTCACACTGAAGGGGGGAAAAGTCAAGAAGTTAAAATTTATATTTTTAAGTTAACTTAAGAAAGGAAAAGGAAAGGAGTAAAAGATAACTCAATAGAAGAATAGAAGATTAACCATGGGAGTTAACCTAACTCAACAGAGAATTAGAAGGAAAAGTATAAGTAAGAGGCTGGGGTGCACCTATTACTCATTCTGGTTTTGGATTAGGATTTGCTATTGCTCTTGAGCATTCAGTTTGGGGGTTTTGTTGTACAAACCCTTGTGAGCAACTCAGTGGTGAAATATCCACTCACCTTGTTCCACAGCTTGGTCTCG
>ML811424.1:28920-53831 GCA_009831015.1 Picea engelmannii | reverse complement strand
TACTAAAATAAATATATATAATTATACCTTATATACATTAAAAAAAATACTCACCAACTTAAAAGTTACCAAAAACATTTAAATAAACAATACTGAATATTTATGAAATTTCAAAATATATATATATCAATTATATCAATATCTATATAAAAAAATTAAATTTTTAATATATATATATATATATATAATTTTTAACTCAATACTATTTAATGCATATTATTTACAGTTTACACTAAGCGCACATTCAAGTTAAAAGTTACCACAGTCCCAAGGGATAGCTCAGTTGGCAAGATGTGGGCACACTCTCCCAGTTTGGGGAGAGGTCACAGGTTCAAGCCTAGCTATGAGTCCCTGGGGCTGCTGCTTTTCCACTCCCATATCATCCACTATGTGGGGAAGTATCGGGGTGGGTTCCCAGCAAGTTAATTTCTCATCTGAAAAAAAAAAAAGGTTAAAAGTTACCATAACATTTAAATAAACAATACTAAATATTTATGAAATTTCAAAATATATATCAATTATATCAATATCTATATAAAAAAATAATTTTTTACTATATATATATAATTTTTAACTCTATACTATTTAATGCATATTATTTACACTTTACACTAAGCGCACATTCAAGTTAAAAATATATGTGTGCAACTATACCATACATTGCAATGCAACCTCACATGCATTAAAAAAAGATAAAATACTCACAACATTAAAAATGTACTACAAAGAGTTGAATGGACACCACTAAATCATTATCAATTCGCCGTGACATGTACTACAAAGAGTTGAATGGACACCACTAAATCATTATCAATCCGTCATTACATGGATTGAAAAAGATTTAGTATAAGAAAAAGTACCATAAAAAGTTGAATAGACACCATTAAATGTTTCTCAACCCTCCATGAAGATGATCATTAAGAACTTTCAAATAGATTTTTGAAAACATGGCTGAGCGGGAATCTCCTGGTTTTCAATGGCCGACACCCTGAGTCGCCTTAGCCATCGCTGACACCTTGGGCTCAGCTCCTCCTATCGCTTTCCCCTGCCCGAGCCTCCATCGCTCGATCTTGCCTGTCATTCCATCTTCCGGGCAGTACAACCAGCTCATTTCGGTCTGGACTTCTGTTTTTTTCCCAGCCCTCAAAGCTCCTCGAAGCACACCGTTTCTGAATAGACCTCTCCCTTTTTGTCATCTTTCCCAGCTATTGACCGCCAGTGACTGAACTACACTGAAAAGCCCTTACAAACCCGTCAGTCCACTATCGCACTCTTCCCACTGACCCCATCTCCGTCCCTGTTCACTGCCTGTTAACCGACAAAGTGGTCCAGAACTCTATGCCGTGTATTGTTTTATAATGAACACATTATCGGACATTCTGATGAAGACTTCCGACGAGGTACTCTGGAAACAGGCAGGACTATTTGAGCAAGTGGACGCCCTTTCTAACCACCAACACACTTTTCCCCCCTTGCCTTCCTACTCAAATACTCTTACTAACCATGCTGTGTCCCCTGCTGCTGTCATCCCTCCTCTTCCGTCAGATCTCAACGCTCCGTCCATTGCGCCTCCTGTCCCCCCTCCTGCTTTTACCTCCTCCCTTACTCAAAATAGGGATAATCGACCTCCCGGCCAGGACTCATTTTGCGCACCCACTGAGCTGCGTAGGGCCCCCCACAGTCGAAAGGTGTGGAAGGCAAAGCGTAAAATAGCTCGTTTGGTACTGGGCGACGGGGTGGGCCTCGAGGATCTTTGCAGGATGTCCACCTGCACTCTGGTGGGACAGTTCTCATACAGGAAACTGTGCTCTCAGTCGCTGGAGATTTGGATCAAGTCTAACTAGTTTCCTCTCTTAGGCTACTCTCCGGAGATCCTCTATCTCAGAAAAGGCTGGCTCGGCTTTAACTGCAAGTCACCGGAGGATGCTTCCTTGCTACTTGCTTCTTTTTGGGTCTTCGATGGCAGTAGCCTGATGCTTAAGCATTGGAGACTGGCCTTCAATCCAGACAATGAATATTTTAAGCTAAGACACCTTTGGGTTCTCTTGCCAGGCCTTCCGCTTCAGCTTTGGAACGAAGGTGCCTTAAGAGCGATAGGAAACACACTTGGCACATTTATCTCCCTCAACACTCAATCGACTCTTAGCCCAGAGAGGAAGATTGGCAAAATCCTGGTTGAACCGGACATTACCGTTGGACTTCCTCATTCCCTGGAGATCGCCTGGAGAGGACGTAAGCTTCTTCAAAAGCTGGATTACCTCGAAATTCCTTTTCGGTGTAATTACTGTCGAGAAACAGGTCATCTCAGGAGCACTTGTCCAGGTAAGCTTCCGATCACCTCTCCTGAAGAAGATGACCTCCAAATTAATCCTCTTGATTATATGGAGGCCGACCCTTCACTGGCTTACCTGGATCCCCCTTCAGACCCATCTGCCCTTACTTCAACTGAGCTCACTGAACACCATTTGCAGAAGCCGAAACTTATTTGTCCTTCCCTCTTTAATTCCCTTTCCGAAGCTGAGAAGGAAGCCACAAAGTCCTTCCACTGGCTCTCCTCCCCCAGCAATTTATCCTCCCCTTCCTCTCAAGCTGCGCCCTCCTCTCCCCTTGCCCAGACTGCCCCCTCACTCCACTGCTCTCTCCCACCTATCATGATAGATACACATCCTTCTGGCGACTCCATTGTCACCCCCAATCCACCCTCATCTCACCCGACTTTGCAATCTATCGCTCCACCCATTTCATTGGTTCCGGATTCTTTTCAACATGTGTTACCAGGTTTTAGCCAATCTGAAGGAGATACAGATTTACTATCTCTTTCGGGCCTGAACTCCACCCCTACATGTGACCCACTCCCGGCACTCACTGCTCTGTTGTCGGTTTACCGAGGCAAGGAACTTATCACTCCTTCTGCAGAGGCTGGCCCCTCTAGCCCACACCGTAATGATGGCAAGGCTTATGCTTGGTCTCGGGGCATTGGAACGGAACTCTCCCCACTTCAAACCCGAAGCTCCAGAAAGAAGAAGGACTCACTCAGCACACATCACTCCACTCCTGATCTTCCCTCACAGGATGATAAGCCCCTTAGAGCAATGAAGGCTTTGGCTCGCTCAAAGAAATGATAGTGCTCTCCTTAAATGTTAGAGGGACTGGAGGCACCCTCAAGGCTGCTTCCTTCCGCAGACTACTGGAGCGTTCAAAGCCCGACATTATCCTGTTTCAAGAGACCCTCTCGTCAGCACAAAAATCCAGAGACTTCTTAAATCGTTTTCGTCCCTCCTAGTTCTCCTCGGCGGTCAGTTCACTAGGGACTTCTGGGGGACTGCTGGTGGCATGGGACCCGAGCCTCTTCGAGCTGAGTCCTTTCTTGACGTGTGGGGGTTTACTTTTATTGGGCAACCACATTGCTTCAAAGATGGAGATGGCTATTCTAAATTGTTATGGCCCTTGCTCCGATCGACAGCAGTTCTGGAATCAACTGGCAGTTAGTGGGATTCTCTCACTCAAAAATCTAATCATCGGCGGTGATCTAAATATCTTACTCATTGCTGATGAGGCCTGGGGAGGATCTTTCCTGCCAAATTCAACTGCAGACTTCTACAAAGCTTTATTCGCCCAACATAATCTGATTGATGTAAGGCCGTCCAGACTGTCCCCTACGTGGAGGAATGGCAGGATTGGCACCGATGCAATTTCCAGAAGACTTGATCAATTCCTAGTGGCAGGTAATTTTCTGTCCTCTCCAGTTCTTCCGTCTTCATGGGTTCAGTTTCCTTACTTCTCCGACCATGCCCCTATCTTCCTGCATCTGAGTTTAACCGAGTTACACAATCAGTTCCCCTTCAAATTAAATCATGATTGGCTTAAGTCGACTGACTACTCTGATCTTGTTATTTCGGTTTGGTTGGATCCCATTTTTCTCTCCGAAGATAACCCCCAGCTCCGTCTCACTTGGAAGCTAAGGGTACTAAAATATAGAACCAAATCTTGGTTCCTGAGACACAAATCTCTGGAACAGAGCCGATTACTCTCTTTGGAGACGGAAATTTCAAACCTAATCAGCGGCTCGGCCAACTCTACATTGTCTTTGGATGAGTCCAGTCATCTAAAACTGCTCGAATCCAACCGGAATGCCATATTGCACAATGATGAAAACTGTTGGCATCTTAGGAGCCGCGCCAGTTGGTTGAAAAGCGGAGATGCTAACACTCGGTACTTCCACAAACTTGCTAGCTTTAACAGAAATAAAAATCTCATTCAGTCTATAAATAGCATTAGGGGCGATGCTATCCACGGGCAGGAGGCCATTAAGGAAGAGGTCGTTGCCTATTTTGCTCATCTTTACAAAGCCACTACCTCACACAGCCTTCCGGAGAAAGTAGCTACAGCCAGACTCTTCCCACAGTTAGTCACTGATATTGAAGCCGAGGCTCTCTACAATCCAGCCACTCTGACTGATATCAAAGACATTATTCAAAAGTTCAAAACTAAAAGAAGCCCAGGGCCAGATGGCTGGACCTCAAAATTCTTTTTATTTTTCTTTGACCTTGTTGGACAGGATCTACTTCAGATGGTGGAGGACACCCGCATCAGAGGCAAGATCTCGGGTAATCTAAATTCAACCTTCCTAGTCTTGATACCGAAAGCTGACTGTCCTCTCTCTTTCGATGACTACAGGCCGATTTCCCTATGCAATCTCATCTATAAGTTAGTCTCCAAAGTAATCTCAAACAGAATCAAGCCCGTTCTCGGGAGGAGTCTCTCTGCAGAGCAACTGGGCTTCTTAAAAGGCTGCAGGATCCAGGACGCCATTGGGGCGGCCCACGAATGCATCCACAGCATCAAGAAAAAGAACCTAAAGGCGCTGATTCTAAAACTCGACCTCAAAAAATCTTTCGACTGCATCGATTGGGATTTTTTGCGTTTAGATCTCCACTCGGTGGGTTTCAGAGAAAAGTTTATAACTTGGATTTTGGCTTGTATTACCAGTGCTAGTTTTGCTGTCTTGGTTAACGGGCAGGCTACTCATTTATTCAAAAGCGGGAGGGGGATTCGACAAGGTTTCCCACTCTCTCCTTACCTTTTTATCCTGATTATGGAGAGTCTCAGCCTTCTTCTCTCCAAAAGTACTTCCGATCAACTCATTTCGGGCATTAAGATAACCAATCTCATCAAGATAGTCCATCTCATGTTCATGGACGATGTTCTACTTATGTCTAAAGCTGATCCCGAGGAATGGTCTGTTATTCTTGAGGTGCTCCGACTTTTCAGTTCTGTCTCGGGACTTTCTATTAATCCCACAAAATCTACCGTTCATTACTGGGGACTCTCAGAGGTGGAACTCCTTAGCCTTAAAATTTCCATCCCATTCACTTTCATCAATCTGAATGAGGGTTTCAAATATCTAGGTTTTCATTTGAAGATGGGCGCCTCCTCTCCGGGAGACTGGAGTTGGCTAGTGGATATTTTTGAGCGCAAAATAGGATTCTGGTGCAACATTTGTCTTTCCCTGGGCGACCGCTTGATCTTGGTTAAATCTGTGCTGGAGAGCTTAGTTGTCTTCTGGATGACACTGGAGCACATTCCTAAGAAGATTCTTAATATTCTTAGAAGGCTTTCTTTCCATTTCCTGTGGTGTGGTCTTGATCGTAAGCCTCATCTTCATCTCTGTAGTTGGCAAATTCTGTCAAAGCCCAGGAGGGCAGGGGGTTGGGGGCTCAAGAACCTCACCCACTTCAACGAGGCCCTCCTTGCAAATTCTTTCTGGCGGGCTGTCTCCCACGATAGCATTTGGCACCGTATCTTAATGGACAAGTATCTGGGATCACAACCGCCTAATCACTGGATTAGAAAGACCTCCTTCAATTTAAACCGAGCTTCTCCATTCTGGAAAGGATTGGTTGCCTCTTTGCCAGTCATTCTTCACTGGCTCAGATGGAAGTCGTGTGTGGGCAGTGAGATCCTTCTCGGTAGAGACCGAATTATCGGGCTGGATGACAGGTCGTTGCTCTCTCCTTTGTTGGTATCGATGCTTCAGTCATTAAATATCTCGTCCCTTTCTCAGGTGAGGGCCCTGACTGGTGTGATCCACTTTCCAATTAACTGGGTGGGGAGTGATGATCTTGCTCTCAGCGGACAGAATGCCATCGATTGGGAGCTTTTCACCACTGCACTCAAGAGCGCGGGCGTCTCACTGTCCGACGACCCCGATGTTTTATTATGGGCTGGGGGGGATGCCACGGGCCGCATCTCAGTCAAAAACATTTATTTCTCCCTCCTTCATCAGCAAAACATTTGCTCCGATTTTTCCTGGACGTTTCAGATTTGGAACTGGAAAGTCCCCCTCAAGCTGAAACTCTTCGTCTGGTTGGCTGGTAAGGAACGAATTCTCACCTGGGATGCTCTTCGTCGGCGTGGCTGGATTGGCCCGGGAATTTGCTTGCTCTGCCATAAAAATTCAAGGGACACCACCCACCTCCTTGTCCACTGTCCCTTTACCTCAGAGCTCTGGAATCTATTAATAAAACACTTCGCACTCTCAATCAAGTGGAGCGGCCTTACCATTGCCGATTGTTTCTCCTCGTGGACAGCACAAAGATCGACCCCTCTGTCTCTGGCGGTATATGCGTGTTGGCATATCTGGATCGAGAGGAATTTTGTTGTTTTTGAAGATCGCCCTCCATCTGTTCGGCGTGTTTTTCATACAATTCTGGCAGCCTTCTGCTGGCAGCCACCATCGGTTAAGACCTTCTCTCCTAAAGCTTGCACACTAGAGATGGCGACTGGACATACACTTATCTGCTTTGATGGTGCTGCTCAATTGGATGGTCGGGTTTGCGGGGCTGGAGGCACCTTCAAACATCACCCGGCGAGGGTCACCAAGTGGTTCCTAAACTGTGGAGAGGGAACAAATACTAAGGCTGAGCTCTTGGGACTGTGGGCCTCCCTCACTCTTGCGGCTATGTGGTCTATCAACCATCTTCTCGTACTTGGTGAGTCTCGAGTTATCATAGACTGGATAACTCAAAAATGAAACCTTCACTCTATTCATATCGAAGGCTGGTTGCATCTCACAAGGAACCTATCCGCTCACTTCGCTGACATCAATTTCAAACACATTCCTCGTTCTCTCAACAGGGAGGCGGATGCTCTCTCAAAGAGAGCACTAAATGGAGTGGTGGGAAGACTCTCGGTCTTCCACAGCGAAAATGGGATAGATAGTCCCATATCCTCCATCAATGTCTTTGAAAGATGAAGGCTGTCCCCATTTAGCATAAGAATTGAGATCAGTTACATTTTTTAGTTTTGACTATTTGAGTCTCGCTGTAGTCTCTCCTCGTGAGCGATTTCGTCATTCCTCCTTGCTGGATTTGTTTTGATTGAGTCCCTTTATTGGAGCTGTTTTTTGATGACAAACAGCTTGCAGTGATGGAATATGTAAAAGAATTTATACTTTTTATAAATTTGAGGAATTTTTTATTGGAAAAAAAAAAGAACTTTCAAATATGCTATAAAAATATTTATTTTGGCTTTAATATATATATATATATATATATATATATATATATATATTAAATTGATATAAATTTATTTATTAAATTTTATAATATATAATTAATGAATTATTTATTTAATAAATACTATCAATTAAAAAATATATTCATAAATTATTAAATTTAATATTACTTTTAATTGTTTAATACAAATTATTATAAATTTTATGATAATGTGATGATTAATGTCGAGTCTATCGAACCTTAATCGGGTAAGGAATTACTTGTAATCTTTTACAATTTTGTTTATGTGTTCGAAAAATATTAAGAGAAGCTTTCCAACATCACCATAGTTTCGTTGAGTTAAAAGGTTAGGAAGATTGGTAGCATGACAAAAATTTTGAAATTGAGATCTAATATGGGTTTAGGCAGGAGAGTTTAAGAGAAAATGTTTTTCATCTTCAACCCTCTTAGTGTCACAAAGGTGACACACTCTTTCATCCCATGACGTTTTAAGAATTGACCAATGCCCAGTTTCACTATGGAGCTCATGAGAATTTGTTCTTATTTTAGCAATGCTTATTTTTTTCTTTACACTTGTCAAAACAAAGAGATATTTTTTATCTTCTAAATTAGGGTTGATTACCTCCTTATAATACCTTAAATTTTTTTTTCCTCCAACTCTTTATCACGCCACATTTTCTCCTTAAATTTTGATTTAATAATATTTTTAATAGTATCCTTATTATGCAAAATGATCTCTTCCATTATTCCTCAATGACCTAGCCAAGACTGAGCATCTTTATGCCAACCTCGCTTGAGTCAAAGGTGGTTTTGGATGGAGTTTGAAGCAATTTTAGGAAGTCTCTCGTCTTCCATGTTGTTTAACTTGTTCTTATATAATAGGTATCTAGTCATAGCTATTCTCTCAATGGGGGAAAGCCTTGCCTCTAATAGGAGGATAGGATAGGGAGTATTCCCTTTAATTTTGAAATTATAGGTTATAATTTTTTTTTGGATCTCCTCTATCTTTCTCCATGTCTCTCTCGAAATACTGCATCCCCAAACTTCACATCCATATAGAATAACAAGAGTAACAAGAGTCTCAAAAAGGAGTTTTTTCTTATCCCATATCCAAAGATCGATTGATTTACAATTGTTTTCAAGCCCATAATAAGATTTCCATCCTCTATTTATCATTTTCTCAATGCTATAATTCTAGTTGAGCTTGTTGATTCGAATTGGATCTTAACAATTGTTTGCAAATGTTGTAAATAAACATGTTTTGTTTTATTTCATTTTATTTGGTCTTCTGGCGCAATGGGATGATGAAACGAACAACTGAGACGGTTAGCCTTCCAAAAGAAACCCATTAAAAATAATGAGAATTACAGTGAAGAGGATAAGGAGGGGGAGATGCAAGAAGAAAGAGGGAAGGACGGTAGCAAAAATTGAGGCTCGAAGAGGGAAGCTTGTTTGAGGTTGAGTGGACGAAGGAGTTAATAAGCTTGTTCACTCTAAGTTAAGGTGTATTTGAGCTATGGCATCCGTGATTTTTTTCTCTACTATGAGTAACTATACACAAACGTAGTGTATAGCTCACCCCTTTATAATTTTCTCCTGAGCATAATAACATAATCTCATTTGAATGATAATATCTGAGAGTTAATGCATTCTATTCTTGGGTATCTTTGTTATGAGTTATATTGATCTATTCATACTCCGTTGAAGTATATTGTGAGCCTGTAGCACCCGTCCACATAATCTATTCCTTGTTGGGTGTTTAATTTTCCCGTTGGTCGATTTTCTCTTTGCATGGGCGATTTATTGTTTGTTTGATTCGTTTTCTCTGTGCATGAGCGAGTTCACGACTACCTGGGAATTTCACTTTCACCCATAGGTTGTACGGAAGCCATAGGGGATGCACACAGTTTGCACACACCAATAATTAATTGTTGGGAAAATTTATAGATCTCTGGGTGTTTTTTGTTCATGGTTGAACATTTAAATTCGTCCTTGTTTATTTTTTATTTTTTGTGGGTGACCAAAATTTCCCTAGGATGTTTTTATTTGTTGTGAGTTACCAAAATCACCTTGAAAATGTTTTTCCTTTGTTTTTGAAGATCGAATCCGCCCTCTAGCTAATTTTTTCGACTGTTGGTCAACTAATTCAATTGGGATTTCATTTGGTCTATCCAACCAACAAAGAATTCGACTGAGCTTTCATTTGGTCTATCCAACCAACAAAGAATTTGGCTGAGATTTCATTTGGTCAACCTGACCATCAAAGAATTCGAATGGTCATCCATTGGGCTGACTCGACTAGTGGGTGGTCGACGAGTTTATTATTTGGTCGACTCGAATGTTGACTAGTATATGGCAGGACTTACAATTAGTCAAAGAAGATAAAGAAAAAATATTTAAGTTTATCTTGTAGAAGCATCTGTATTGGTGAGACAGACGGGCCATAGGCCTATCGTTTATGGATCACTTGTGTTGAATATCGATTCCAAGATATTTATAATTTATAATTATAAATTTAAATTATATAAAATTATAAATAAAATATAATTCCCACAAAGTGGACATGTTGGTTCTGATAAGCCTAGAATGGTATATGCCCCCTGGGATAGAGGCTCCACCCCAGTGGGCTTTGTGATGTATCAACCCTTGTTAAGACATAAGTTTCCTTCTAGGTGTTGACTTATGAGCTGTTGGCACTAGCCTAAGGGTTATAGTGGCATCTAGATGGATTTGAACCTAGACCTCGCATAGATAATCTCAACGAGTTACCAATTCCTTTAGATCTAAAAAAACCATTATTCCCTCTCAAGTAAATTTATGTTATGACAAGCTATTAACTATATATATATATATATATATATATATATATATATATATATATAGTTATGGAGCATTATTAACTCTCTCCCTATATATTTATATTTTATATTTCAATTGTTTTAAAGAGAGTTATAATTTTTTTATGGTATTATGGAGAGATTGGTATTATATATATATATATATAAGAGGTCACAGGTTCAAATCCAGAGGGGGGTAGGGTATGTATATCTTCGTAGACTTTACCAGTCAAATCGTTGGGCGGAGGGGGCTCCCTTGTCCCACAAACAAGGGGGTCTCATACACCAAATTGGTGTGCTGGCTTGACCGTGACCTTAAAAATAGATTATTATATATATATATATATATATATATATATATATATATATATGATACATCCATATTTTTATTTATTCTAAGTATTATTAATATTTTCACAAATACATTATTTAATATTATATATATTTATACTTTATATTTCGATTATTTTAAGGAAAGTTATAATTTCTTTTAATGGTTATGTATATATATATACTTATTCTAAGTATTATTAATATTTTTACAAATACATTATTTAATATTACATTTTGATAAATTTTATAATATTATAAATAAGATATTTTATTTATTCTAAGTATTATTAATATCTTTACAAACATTTATTTAATATTACACTTTGATAAGCCCCGGATGGGGTGACACAAGGCACTCCGGTGACACTAGGCTTAGCACTAAGCCCGGCATAAATGTCGATGGTCGTCACCCACAAGTCTGCATTTACGATGGTGGACGACCATAGCTGCAGCTATACGACGGAGGGACTCCTCCCTCGCGCGACCATTTACGCCCACAACGCACTCAGCATGACAGGGGTTAAAGGTGGACAGGTGACCTCGACCTCTGGTTATTTGTTTTCTTTTGTGCCCGGTCAGAGCGGGACTGCTCCTGTTTCGGCTCTTCTCCTCGCATGGACGCTCTGGCGCAGTCCTGTACCCCTCTCGTCCTGGCTCACTCCCTTCTCGTTGCATTTTGGTAAGGATTCTCCTGGCATCTTGCTTTTTTGTGTGTCGGGACAGAGTCGGTCTGCTCTTGCCCTGCACCTGCAACCACTCTCATCCGGGCTTATTAGCTTCTTGCTGCAACCGCTCTGTACATTCATACATTCCCTGGATACTATGGTTAGAAAGCGAGGCAGGCCTCGCCGTGGCTCGGCCTGGAATGCCCACAAGGCGCAGCGACAATGGAAAGAGAAATTGGAACGTGCTCTGGCTTTGGCAACCTACATTCTTCGGAAGAAGGCTCGGGCTGAGAAATTGGCGCTGCTCGCCACCATTGCAGAGTCGGGAGCCGACTATAGTAGAGGAGCCACGACATTTAAGCCGGGAGACAGGTAGGAGGCTGGAGCTGAGGACGCGTTTCCCACCTGCTTCGTGGAGGAAGATCCGTTTATGGAGGACCTATCGACTGCAGAGGAGCTCCGCGCCATAGAGGCGACCCACCGAGATGAAAGCAGACCCAATTTGGCTTAGGAAGACGACATCCCCGGCTGCATCATTGAAGAAATTCCCTGGCTGGGTGACTACAGCCCCACCAACCATGATATGCAGGCAACCGGAGCAGAGGTGAACGTGGATAACAAACGCTCGGCAAGGAAGGCTGCAGGGGATGCTGCGGAGCCGATGGAGTTCGATGCTAGAATTGGAGAGACAATGGAATTGAGGAATGTTCCCCTCAACGACATGGGTGGCGGTTTGCATGGCTCTCTCCTCCATGCAGAGCATCTGACTCTAGTGTTCGAACTCCGAGGCCACATGGCAGACCTGGAGCATAGGGCCCTTCTCATGGGCCAGCGCTTGGACTTGCTCCTCGACGAGTATTCCAATGCTCAAGCTCAGCGTAAGTGCCCCCTATGCGCGTAGGCTTTTGTCATCCCGGCTGGGTCCACATGGCAGACTGGCAAGGGCGACAGGTCACCGAGTACCTAGGTTTTTATGCTTTCTTGGTTCTTAGTCTTATCGTGTTACTGTTTTATGCTCATTTGGACTATAGACATTTGTCCTGGTTTCCTCCGGGCTTGTTTTATCATGCAACTGTTATTTGCTCTCCACTTATGCTGGTTTCCGGTAATCGACAACATTTTTGGTGACTTAGACCTATACCACTGTATATCTTGTCAATTTTTTTTGATAATCTAATATAGCAGGTTCCACTTTTTTATTTAAAAAAAATAAAAAAATATTACACTTTGATAAATTTTATAATATTATAAATAAGATAATAAAAATCAATTTGATAAATAATAATTCATATTAAATTTTATATATAATTATGTTATTTAAAAAAAAAATCATTTATTTTATTTACATAAAAAAAAATATCATTTTCCTTAACAATACTTTATGTTAATCTCCTACAAAAATATCACAATACTATGAACAAATTAATTTAATATAATTACGTTATTTTGATAAATATCATTTCTTTTAACCATACTTATGTTAATTTCCCAAAAAGAATATCAAAATACTATGAACAAGACTAGGTTAGATCGACACCTTATGGCTAGTTTTCATGCATGTGGTGTTGTTAACGATTAATGATGTGTATCAAAATAATTTCAAGCTCTAGCACTAAAATCATTTAATTGTGTCGAATTAAACATTCGCTTGGATGACATAATTCCTCGTGATTTAAACTTTTACATAAATTTTATCGATGCCCAATTCAACGAAAGAAATGTATGGAATCCAATTCACTTTACATTTCTTCATCAAACACCTTGAGGTAATGATCGCAAATCAACTACAACTATTTTACATTCAAGTATAATTTTCGATCACCCCTTGAGTTTTTCACAATGCTTCTCAAAAGAATTAAATAATAACAATCCATTCGATTCAATACTATGTAATACTTTTGGATTTTGTAACAATTTAAGAATGCACCTCGATGGGACGTTCAACAACTTGAAGAGAATGAGAGCTCCGAGGTTCTCACTCTTTGAGAGTTTTTGGTTTATTAATTTTGAGCTTAGTCTATTTAATGCATATTAATTTTAGTTATAGTTTGCATTTTTTTTTAAGATCAATATTTGGTCTTCACTTTGCATTTATATCTTTATCCATGTAGCCAATGAGTAAGGACCTCAAAATAGCCCACTACAAAAGAAGTAATCATTTTGTTGGTATACTCTCTAACAAAATGACATCCAATAGAGATAGGAAGTTTGTACCAAAAGCATTTCACAAAGTAATATTTTGTTTCTATTTGTAGCTCTCTTGTTAAATTTTAATAAACAAGTATAATGATTTGTGTTTTAAATACATTCAAAATGTTATAGTAAACCACTTTGTATGTCCAATCAAATATGAAAGTTTGATTAAAACTTGGGTTTGAGAACCCAAAGTGTTATGAAATAAATCATGGAGCAATTAAAATTAAAGGAATGCGGAAATAAAATATAGAAGAGTGCAATACATGAGACAAAACATATAAGTGGTTCATCCAATGTAGGCTACATCCACGGAGAAATTGTCAGTCATTCTTTTATTTCTTACAACAAAGTAAAGGGATACAACTGAAAACACATTTGATGCGATTTTCTCTTCACTCCATTTTACAGTCTATTTCCCCCCTTTTACTGTGATGTATCATAATACACACACACTATAATGAAGTATCCTAAGCCTTTTTAAATGCTTCATTACATGTAATCTAGGGGCATAATACTACAAGCTACCAAAACCATGGGACATGAATACCATGGGCCAAAAAAACACTTGTTTACCTAAGATAAATTTGATTCTTTTATCGAGTCATGCTTATCTTAACATTCCCCCCTTTAAACTTGACTTGGGATTTCCCTTGACCAAATATGGCCAAAATGGCCAAGTGAGTCTTCACCTCTCACCTCCATGCCCAACCTCCCTCAAAGTATATAACTACGGTATCTGGGAATCCTACATGTTCCTCTCTTTTTCACATAGGTCTAGATCTAGAATTTACCAATAATTTACTAGGGGTACGCATGTCTAACTAGGTATGACAGTTTTATGCCCATTTATATGCAAAAAAATATTTAACAATCCATTGAATCAAGATTATAATCAAACTCCATAACCAACAATATCCCACTCGAAGATTGATCACAACAACTCCATAGCTACTACACTTGTTGGACTATGCTCCGACTTTGGACCTATGTTGGCACCCAAAGTTTTAGGTTTATATTGTGCATGCACGCACAAACAAAGTTGTGCGCACTCATTCCAATTTTGCATGTGCTCAAGCATGTGCATGTTGGAATATTCGCCAATACTAGGAGGTGGTGGTGAATCAGTATTAAGCATCTTTTACCACTTTTAATCAAAACATGTAATCATCATTTATCAATACTTTATCACTTAGGATTGCATTCAATATATCATGAACAATGTCATTCGACAATGTATAACATATAACCACAAATACACAGTACACAAGAATTTTACATGGAAACCCAAATGGGAGAAAACCATGGAAAACTTTTTAATACATATCTTCAAAGTTTACATCCACCGAAAGAACCAACTTCCTAAAATCTCTATCACCAACTGGAAGGAGGCACTAACGCCCTGTTTATAGGATCCAACCTGAAGGAAGCTACAACTCCCTGAATTCTTCAGCTCCAACCGGAAGGAGGCTCCAACCCCCTCATTTACAAGCTCCAACGTGAAGGAAGCTATGACTCCCTATATTCTCCAGCACCAACTAAAAGGAGGATCCAACCCCTTGATTTACAGGCTCCAACTTGAAGGAAGATACAACTCCCTGTATTCTCCAGCACCAACTGGAAGGAGGCTCTAACACCCTGATTTACAGGCTCCAACCCGAAGGAAGCTACGACTCCCTGTATTCTCCTACACCAACTAGAAGGAGACTCCAACCCCCTTTCCTTGCCCTTTCTTCCTCCTTGAAATATAAATGGAGACTCAACCTGTCACTGTCATTGTCACTTTCACTGTCTCTGTCATTGTCATTGTCTCTGTCACAGATATTGATACATCATCATCATCAAAGTTAGTTCAACCACATAAATATTATTCCAAGATCACCAATAATATCACCATGATATACATCAAACCCTATGCTAACATATGCCTCAATCATATTCCAAAATCATCAAGATTAATCCTCAACCAAGTGTCAAAAGATGTCTTAAGAATGTGCCAAACCATCTACGATACAAGCCTCAAACATTTGCCAATACATCCATAACATACCTCAAGCATGTACCAAGATATGCCTCAAACCATGTACCAAGATATGCCTCAAGCATGTGCCAAACCATCCATGATATGTCTCAAACCATATACCATAACCATGTGTCAAAGACTTAAAACTTGTACCAAGATATGCCTCAAGAAAGTGCCATAACATCCATGATATACAATAAACCATATTCCATGATCTCCAATATAACCTCAAATCATATGCCCAAAATCACCAACATGTGTTTCTATCCATGTTCCAAAGACTCTCTAAGATATCCTTCAAAGTATATGCCATAGAATCAAGTTATAACCCTCAAAAAAACATATAAAGACATACCTTTAATTCAGTGAAAACTTGATGCATAAGATCTCAGATCATCAAGCCTTCCTCAACTTTAGCTCTAAGAGAATAGCACCTTCCTCAACCTTTAGTAAAAATCTGCGATTCATCCACTGTCAACCTGTGTATATCCGTGCCTTTCTCCACTGCAACACGTGGATATCCATGATTTGATCCACTGCAACCTGCAGATGACCTCAAAAAATTGGTACAGTCACCTCCGTACACTTCACTCTCCTTGACCTCCTTTCTCCTAGGCCAGATTCGTCACCAATTCTCCTAGCACAAGTGCATACCCACTTATGTTAGTTCCATTCCAAAAAAAGACACTTGTTTACTTGGTTGATTAATTGAGAGGCTTCTTGATGTGTATTTATATTTTTCCAATCAACTCCTTTACTTAACTTTAGGGCCGACCTGTAACTTCCTGTTTGTAACAACTTTTCTTATTTTCCTGATTTTGGGGCCGACTTATAACTTCTTGTTGCAACCATTTAGGGGCTTCTTAATCATACGTCCGGGCTTCATCTTTAATACGAAATAACTTTTCAACTGTAAATAATCACATGACGTGCCACCTATCATTGGAAACAACATGATGATGACTATCCATCTATGAGTGTTTTTGATTCTTTTGCAATGTTTTTCACCCTCTTTTTACTCAAACAACTTTGGGATTCATGACCACACCTCTGGGACTTCTTAACCACTTAACCATATTTCCAAGGATTCTTGTAGACCTCTTCAATGTTTCTTCCTATGAGGGACATGCTTAAATCTACGCCATAAGGGGACCACTTTGGAGAATTCTTCAAATACACCCATTACTTCTAGAGGCTCTAGACTTCTCCTAGGGTTGACATCAATGAGAACCAATTTTCCAACAATATCCCCCTTTAGCATTGATATAAACACTTATACTCTTCCTGTGACCATTTCTCCCCCTATCTTCATATGATCCCTCTGTCTTCATCATTTTGTTCCTTCTCTCCTCATGTTTCTCTCTCCCTTTGACATCAATGGAAAAGGGTAACTCCCTCTGATGATTTCTTCCCCCCGTCTTCTTTGCAAGATGTGATTTAGATCAATTCTTCCTTTCCTCTCTTCCATAGCTTTTGGTAGATTCATACTTCTTGTTGTAATCCACTGACATATATTAAAAGCGTTCATGTCAATTTTCCTTCATCACTTGACTTCAAGTCTTCATGGCTTGTCATGTCTTCACTGAGCTAACATTAATGAAATAATCATTCAACAATTTTCCCTTAACAATATAACTCCTCCTGACGGTTTCTCTCCCATGTCTTGTTGTGCCTCTCATGGATTGCCTTCATGTGACTAGCTGAATCCACCTGTCAATATGCTTCACTGTGTTAGCACTATGTAATTTCCAAAGGTTGCAGAAGAAAGGACAGAGGCAACTACAAAACCACTTTGGAAGCTGGGATCTAGCCCTGCCAGCTTCATGGAGGGATCTCTCTGTAGGATTTATATTTTTTTGTTTTAGAATCTTAGGATAGTTATAAAATTTCAGGGTTTGTTTGTTTGTTTGAAATATCTGGCTGATTGAATGCTTAAGTTTCCATTGGGCTATGGGGTTTGTAATTTAGAGCATGGATCAATTTCAGATTTTATAAAGCTTCTTCACAGGGCAGGGTAGTAAAACTGTTTGGATCTGGTAAAATTATATGAAGTGAATGAGAAGAAAGGAGAGGAAATTGCACCAAGAAAAAGCGAAGTTAAGAATTCTTTTAATTAATTTCAGTTGAAAAACATAGAAATCATTCAAAAACCAGAAACAAAGTATACTGAGATAAATTATGTTCTTTAACCTTATTTAAATAATTAGAATTGGAAACACATAAAATGATTACAGAGAGTGAAAAACATAAACAAAGAGAGAAACACTTCACCAACAGTCTAACATGAGAATCCTGTGAAAGAGTCTTTTTTATTACTAGTCGATCATGTTGAATGATACACAACATCTTTCTTGGATGCAAAAATCAACCCTCAATACTTCGAAAGGAGAAGTATTTATACAATTATTTACAAAGATCCTATCATAAATGATCAAGATATAATTTAGGGATATCTAAACTAACTGTATCTTTGATTACAAAAATATAGGAATCCCTTAGATCTTATTCAGACTTCTGGTGCTGATTTGGTGGAAGTTGTTGATGACATGTCTCTTTGAATTTGATTATCTGTTGGTCCTTGCTGGATGAAACATTGAAATCACTTTTACTCAAGTAACTCACATAGATTGTCCCACCTCTTTTTACTTGGGATTGGTATCTTGAGTAATTTTCTATAAATTTCATCCATCTCTGTGTACTTGGCAAAAGTAGGCTTAGTAATGAAAATATGTTTGATTTCATGTTGAATATTCAAGTCAAACTGCAATGTTTCTAGGAAAGTTTTCCCATTAATGCTTCCTTGTATCCCTGCAAACTTAGAGTTGTCTTTGGCCATCTTCAATTTCTGATTGTAATCTGGCAGGGTGATTAATTTTTCATTTATTAGTAACATACCAGGTAGTCCTTTTTTGTTTATGACCTCGAACTTGTTGAAGAATCTCTGCACACCTATGTCCATAAACTGAGATTTTTCTCCAACTGCAACATGAGGTTTTTCTTGGTCATAACCTTCTTAATTTCTAAGATGGTTTCAGTTCTGTCTTTTATCTCCAACTCTTCTAACTCTTGTTTGTTCTTAGAGTTTAGAAACCTGATTAGCTATGTGGCTTCTATTGCCTTTTCTCCCAATTATTCTTTGATGATTTCAATAACTCCTCTGGCATTCTATATCAATTCATGTTTCTAAAAAATGATCTGAATAGAGGGCCAAATCTCTGTCATGGATTTTTTGATGTCTATCCATATGTTTTCCTTAGCTTGAGCTAAGGTATTTTCCATGGCTGTCTCTTTTCCCAATTGTTGCAATCTTTGGCTTAGCCTATGATATTTATGCATTTCTTCCTAATGACAAGACTGAATCTTTGATTTCTCTTCCTACAATAACTTCACCTCTTCCTATAAATTTATGATTTTCGCTCCTTGTAAGGTCATATCCTCCATATATTTCACTAGTTTGTTAGAAGCATCTGAAGTTTGTGTTGGGATAGTTGTTGATGTTGAAACTTCAGTTGTTCTAATACCTATCAGTGGCACTGCATCTAGTGGAATCATGGACAAATGTACATTCTGATCTTTTTCCTTAATCAACTTGTCCATTTCTGCTTCCATTTACTTGATTTGTGCATTTTGCTCCATGATCAATTTTAGCATCTCTTCTTTTAGGATTTTTGTTTCAACTACTTCTTTAGTTTGTGAATCCTCTGTTGCTGGAAGCTTTAGTTGTTTCCTGAGTGATGCTATATTGGAATTCTTCTTTTTTATCATCTCCTCTACTGCTTTGACATTAGTTGGATCATATCCAATCTTGAGAACTAGTTCTTCTAATGATTTAATCTTAGTATCTTTGGCCAAAGAGGAGATCTTCTCAATTCTTAATTGTGACTAGATATTATTCAGGGATACCTGCAATTTGGATGCAGTCATTGTGGTATTTGTCAGAGTGGAAAATATCATCTCTCTTATCTGTTTGTGTATATCCATCTGGTCCACAGGATGGACATCCTTTATATCAAACTCAAAAGCAGTTTTCTTGTAATATGATGTTGTCTTTGGATATGGGACTTGTTCCTGTAAGAATGCCATTTGAATTCTTCCTCTTTCTGTGTCAAAAGATGACAACAGTATATGCTGAGCAGTAGAGGTCTGCTTCTAGAATTGAGTGTAAGTAATGTTGTTCAAAAATTCATTCCTTTGTTTGATTTCCTTATACTTGTCAAAAACATTTGACTCCTTTTGTCCCTGCATTGATTCAACTATCAGAGTTGTTTCTAGATTTATTTATGAGGCAGGTGATAATGGAGATGCTACAAACAGATTTTCTGACTGTGCTGAAGAGTGTGGTCCTTCCAACACTATGGTAGATTTCATTTCTCCCTCTTTCAACAAAGATTCTGCTATGTGACTGGTTTTAGTCCTATTTCTGTATACCTGAAAATATTCAACTGATACCTTTGTGACCGAAGGAGGAAATTCCTTCCTTGATATTTTTTCCACTTTCTTTTGAGGAGTAGTGGTCTTTGAAGTGGTTATAGAAATAGGTTTATGCTCCGGTTCTTGCAAGGCATTTTCTTCCCAATCAACCTGGTTCATATATCTTTCAACCTATGGCCTCTGTGTGTGCACATAGGGAGTGGTCTTTTGCTTGGTCCTGAGCTCATAAATGATGCCAAATGGGTCATATGACCAATTGAAGATCAAAATAAACTTCATATGCTTCAAAAGGGTGTATGCCTCTTCCCCTGCTACTTTGTTGTTGCAAATGAAAGGTCCAATCTGAGTTTTGATTCTGAATTGGGATTTCTTCTTGGCTACAACAAAATGAATCTCATCTAAATTTATCATTTGCCTTATATGCTCCAGTGCAAAAATACTCATTGGGAGGTATTTAGGTAATTTGTATGGTGGAAGCTCACATCCATACACCCTGATTTTTGTATAGTTCTGGTATAAATACCAGTCACTTGTCTTGGCCTAATCAGATAGGTGCAAAACTTTCTGAATTTCTTCACGAATCCTTGGTTTTGTGCTATTGTTCAGCAAACAAGTGGCTGGATGGATGAATTGGTCAATGAAATCCTTGAAGCTACATTATGTTGAGTTCTTTCTCACTAATGAGGTCTAGAATATAACTGACCATGGGCTTCCTTGCTCATTTAACTTCCGAAGTGAAAAAGGAAACCTATCTTCTTGATAAAATAGGAACATATAAACCAGCATTGACGAATATTTGAACATTCCTTCAATTGGAAACTTAAGGAATTGTTCATGAACGCTCTCAGCTAAAAATTGACTGAAATTAAACTTTATCGAGATCTTTTCCTCTATTGGAAATATGGACAAAAAACCTAGAATAGGTTCATCTACCCATTCATCAAAATAATAACCTAACATATATGATAGGATGGATATGATTTGGTTTGCTTTCACTGTGAAAATGGAAAAGGGGTATGGTGGATTTTTCTTGGGTAATTGGGCATCTTCTGGGAGGAAAATCTAAAAAATCTGGGCTCTCTGGGGAAAGGTTAATTTCTAGAAAAATCATTTAATGCTTCAACAGTGAACAGGGTGGTGGAATCATTTTTATGGATTTGTAACACTTGGTCAATGGTTTCAGAGGTAATTGTGACTAGGATTTCACAAGTGGGAGAAGTAATCGCTCTTTGGCCTGGCAGATAATTGGCTTGGCATCTGAGGACAAATTTGGGGAAAGGATAAGTCTGGGAAAACATTTAAAGGGGAAATTTGGACTCCCAGAGTCCAATTTCATCGCTCTGGTCGAGGAAAATTTATTTCAACCAAGAGTGAAATTCGAAGAAATCGAATTCACACTTTGGCTCTGTAACCTTGTAGTCTTTGTCTTCCATAGGAATATGTTCTAGGTCGATGGGAGTGGGAATCATTGGGTTTTTAGAGGTATCGGCACACTTGACCTTGGGATCCATAATTGACAGAATCAACAGTAAAAGTATGGCGATGTTGTAATTACCGGAAGAAATATTCACATGTTGACGGTGAGAGATGGCGGTGGCAATTTGACATCTTAGCTTGGTGCGGTATTCACAAGGTATTACTCAGCAAATAGTGTAACAATATGAAAATGGGAGTTTTAATATGCAGACGGGTATCCGTTATGGCGAAGGACCATTACGGGACAACTAATGGTCACGTGGAGGGGTTTAATTGTTTAACAAGTATGTTGTGTGGGACAGGTGTTGTGTAGGGAGAGGGTAGTCGTGATGGGGAAAATTAAATGGTATCGGGATTAGGTTAGGCATATTTCAAAGGGGGGGTCGACGGTATATGGGAATAGGAGAGGGGGGGTGAGAAACACTGAGGAAGCACCACATTAGGTGGGAGCACGGCAGGGAAAACCACTTTTCAGATCCACCCTCCGCCAATAAAGGTAGGTAGGTCAGTGAGGGAGAAAGTGATTGAGGGTTGTCGATCAGGTATAGGATGATGCCACCAAAGATGATCATCGTGAAACTTATGCGCTACAAGACAAAATGTCTTGTCAACTTCCGAACTTTGGATAAAATACATAATGTGATAAAGCCAAAGTTAGCCTTTTTTTAAAATATTTGCATTATAATTTATTTTCCTATGCTAAAATAACCTATTTTCAACACTTTAGGGTTCATTTTAATGTGCAAATCCTTTTCAATTTTCTTTGAAAGAAAAATTCACCTAACCTATCTTCTAACCTATGCATTTAACTCATTAATCCAACCTAAACTGTTGGATTAATTTCTTCCTCTACCTAACTACTTTATCCAAGATTAGACAATGTGGCCAAATTTATTTTCTAACCTAACAACAACAATTTAAAATGTTTGATCATGATTAGACTGTATGATTCAAACTTATTTTTATTTTGATGGGGTTTTCTTGTTTTTCTCTTTTTTCTGCTTCTCTTTTATTTTATTATTTCCTTTTTTCTTTTATTTCTTTTCTTTTCTTTTATACCCTCTTTTATTTTTCATTATTTTTTATCTTTTTATTTTTCTTTTGGAAATCATTTGTACAATGAAATATTATTTACAACATAAAATCAATGAAGGAGAAAAATTCAATCACCATCTGATACTATGAAATATATTACTCTAATAGTGGCTCCACTTGGGGATTGTGCTCTCCTTGTGAGGTGCCAAGAACCAGTGACCGATTGCCTTCAATCATCTTCTGTAGTACTTTCTGCATCTGATTTGCTTGATTGTAGTTGTAAACATGGTGACAAATGATCAGGAGCTTAGGGCCTTCTCTTCGGGCTTCAACTTCTGATATGAGTCACCCACTCATGACAATAGAACGTAAAATGGTATTTACAATGAACTTGAGTGAGCAATGATTTTATTCTAGTGAAAACTAGTGCTTAAGAATTATTCCATTGATAGGTCCACCTGGCAGATCTTCTTCATCCATATCCTTGATCAAGAATGCATTGTTTCCTCTGTAGGCATGGATTATGTAAGGACCTTTCCATAAATTCTTAAATTTTCCATGCTTACCTTTTTCTTCGTTCCTTGAATCCCATTTCAGTACTTTGTCTCCTATCTAGAAATCATCAACCTTGGTTCTTCTATCATAGATATGCTTAATGTTCTCCTGGATCACTTGAGTTTTGTTGTAAACCTATTCTCTGGACTACTGCAGTTGTATAGTCTGATTTATCCTCCTCTGGATGTCATTTGGTTATGCTTATACTTCCTGCAGTATTTTCATAACAGAGACACCTAAAGAAGTGGGAAAAACAACATCCATTCCATAAACCAATTGGTATGGGGACATGGAAATTGATCTCTTAGTATTAAGTCTGTCTGCCCATAATGCATTGACCATCTTGTTGTGCCATGACTTCTTGTTATCCCGCAACAACGTTTTTATGATATTGACTAGACTTGTGTTGGAAGACTCTGCTAATCCATTCCCTTGAGGGTAATAGGTAGTAGAGTGTCCTAAATTAATTTGATATTTGTTGCAAAACACCACCATCTCCTTTTATTTGAATGTTGTTGCATTATCTGTAATGATCTTCCCCGGGACATCCAAATATTGAAAGAATATTGGTTTCTAAAAATTTAATAATCACAACATCAGTAGCTTGCATTGTAGGTACAACTTCAATCCACTTGGTGAAATAGTCAGTGGATGTAATGACCCATTTGTGTTGTCTTGATGAGGGTGGATGAATTTCTCCAATGAAATCCAAACCCCACTGTTGAAAAGGAGTTTCAATTGATATTGGTTTCAAGGGTAGAGGTAGCAGTTTGCTTTTGCCTTCAAAAATTTGGCAGTTATGACATGGGGTCACTTTTTATGTACATCCACAAATAAGGTTGGCCAGTAAAAACCAACTCTTAGGATTTTGCTGGCAATAGTCTTCCAGTTCAAGTGTCCACCACAATCCCCTTCATGAAATTCCTACAAAGATTTATCTGCCTCATATTTCAATAAACATTTCAGTAAGATTCCTCCAGCATCCTTCCAATATAAATTTCCACCCAAAATACAATATTTTATAGCTTTGAGTTTAAGAAACCTTGATTTAGTATTGGTCAAACTAGGAGGAGCTTGTAAATGATGTAAGACACAAATCAGGTCTGCATACCAGGGAGAGGTTGCAAAAACCTCTGTAACTTGTGGAGTCACCTACTCTTCTTGTTCATCCAATGCAGCTAGAAAATTTATATCCAAAGCATGAAAATTAGACTCAACAATTAATATAGCTAATCCCTGACCCTTAATGAGCTTGGTAGGTTTGATTTCAATATCATATTCTAGGATAACAACAATCGATTTACCCCTTTTTCCATCAGGATTATTTTGGGTCAAAATGTCTTTTACCACATAGTTTGGAACATAAGCAATTATATGTGAATGTAGAATTTAAACTCTAAAATATTTGATTGCTTTTACCATAGCAAAAGATTTCTTTTCCATGATATTGTATTTCAGTGCAACATCTCTCAAGGATTTACTAAAGAAAGAAATAGGTTGTTCATGGCCTTCATTATTCTTCTTTAAGAGAACTACTGCAATAGTATGCTCAGAGGAAAATGAGAAAAGGAGGAAATATTTTGTGTAATCATGGATGATAAGCACATGGGCTTGTGTTAAGGATTTTTTTACTTGATCAAGACAATGTTTTTCTTCTATATTCCATTTTATTTTTTTGTCTTTCTTCAACATGTTTGTTATAATTCTTAGAAGTTCTCCTAGATTAGGGATAAATCTCCTTAGAAAAATTATTTTGCCAATGAAAGATTGGAGTTCTTTTATATTCCTTGGATGATCTATCTTTTGAATAGCTTCAATTTTTTTGGGATAAATTTTAATTCCATCC
>ML811424.1:0-28820 GCA_009831015.1 Picea engelmannii | reverse complement strand
TTTCTGTTCAAGTGCTATTTTTGTTGCTATTTCATATATCGTTTCTGTGTATTGAGAAGATTATGCTGGATATTTTACTGTTATTCTGTTATTTCTAGCATTTCGTTTCTGTTCTGCATATTTTATATATCTGGTATCTTGCACTTTACTTCACCTTCCCTCCGAAATTCGGCTTAGATATCCTTCGGTTACCTCAATCACCTATAGATATTGAATATTCTCAAGTGTGATTAAAATGAGAGAGTTTTTCTTCTTATTTATACTTTCATGTAGCTTCCTCAAGGGGTTACCTTTTAACCATCTTAACCCACTTTCCTTATTTTAGGGTTAACCTACTTCTAACCACTTATCTAATTAGTAATTTCTACATTAACTTTATTATTTAATTAATTTATTTTTTATTCACTTTGACTTATAGTACACTCATCAATTCACTTTATTATTTACCTTCTAAAATCTTTTAAACCACTTTGACTACTACTTTTGGGGCTTCTAGATGACTCATGAGGGTTCTCCAACTTCACATGGCCATAACTCTCTAACCGTGAGGAGTTATGTGACATTCCACATACCACCGGAAATGGCATGACCTGTACTATCCATATAGAATATTATTCCCTGCAAATATATTAAAACTCATACCATTATCCATTAAACAAACTTGGGTCGATTACCCAAACCTTTCTCCAAATTCACATGGCCATAGCTCTCTAACTGTGAGGAGTTATGTGGCGTTCCACATACCACCAGAAATGGAATGACATGTACTATCCATATGGAATATTATTACCTACAATTATATCAAAACTCATACCATTATCCATCAAACAAACTTGGGTCCATTACACAAACCTTTGTGCTACCGGAATTTGCTACCGGACTTTCTTCAAGGGTTGACATCAATGAAAACCAACCCAAATTTTCAACAATCTCCACCTTTGGCATTGATGGCAACACTATGATGCAATATTAAATTCATATCACTCATGCTCCCCTTGTGACCATCGTTCCCGCTGGAACCATTCCTCTATGATTTTTCTCCAAGCATTTACCTTTGCATCTAATAAATCTCTCCCCCTTTGACATCAATGGCAAAGGTATCTTTCCATCTGGGGCTTCTCCCCCTAACTAAAATTTCCTTGGGAATACTCCCCCTAACTGAAGTCTTCCTGAAATTAATATTCCAACATGAACTGTCCTCTTTATGGTGCTTCCTCGTGTAAATATAAGACATATAAGATAAGCATTCAAAAGCATTCATTTTGGAGTAGAAATTAATACAAGTCTTTGGTGTAGATACTCAAAGGCTTCTCGTGGAAGCAGTTTTGTAAAGATGTCTGCCACTTGTTCTTGTGTGCCCACATATTCAACTCCGATGTTCTTCTCTGTAACTTGTTCCCATAGAAAATGATATTTGATTGAATTTTCTTCGTCTTGGAGTGCATCACTGGGTTCTTTGAGATACTAATGGTGTTTTTATTATCACAATAGATTGGAATGGGATCATCATACTCAACATGCATATCTCTCAGAGTTTGTTTCATCCATAGAATCTGCGTACAACATCATGTTGTTGCAATATACTCTGCCTTGACTGTAGATAAGGATATTGATGATTATTTCTTGTTTACCCATGATACTAAACACTCACTCAAGTAGAATGTTGCTCCACTAGTACTTTGTCGTTCATCAATGCAACCTTCCCAATCGGCATCTGTGTAGGCAATAAGTGATAGATCCTTTCCTTTTGGATACCATAATCCAAAGTCTTATGTTCCTTTGAGATATCTAAAAATCCTCTTTACTGCTAATACATGTGATTCCTTAGGTGTTGCTTGAAATCGTTCCACCTATCCAATTGCCTGCATTACATCTGGTCTGGATGTTGTCACATATAGTAAGCTACCAATCATTGACATGTATTGCCTATGGTCTGTAGACTTTGAATCATCATATTTTCTCAACTTGCAACTGGTTTGCATAGGAGTGGTAACTAGTTTGCAATCTTCCATTCCGAACCTCTTTAGCATTTCTCTTGATGTAGAGGTTGTTTTCTACACTTCCTTTCTATAGTTCGTATGGAGTTTTGTCATTGTTGTCTGCGAGCATTACTTTATTTTGAATGTGAACTATTGTATGCACTGCATGTGTCCAAAAAATATCTGTCAATTTGGAATCCATTAGCATTGTTCGAGCCATTTCCTGTGTAATTATCATCCATTATGATAATGTTCCTTTTTCTCTGAACCACTATCTAAACCAATCTATGAATCCATGCTCTCATCCACTGTCATATATCTGTCCAAACCTACTAAGTGTTCTTACGAATCCATATCTGTCCATACTTTCCAAGACTCTACTTGCGCAACTATCCATAATGATGACCAATTTATCACTATACTATCATGAATTCTTGATTAATCTGTCAAACTGTACTTCCGCTAACTGACTGCTCTGAATCTGTCTTCTCAAACTCTACAAGCTGCTCAAATAATGGTTCTTTTTTCTATCACAGACATTGCATAGACTCCCCCTGTCTAATATTCATATTACATGGGAGTATCTAAGCTGGATGGCTCAGAACAATTCCTGCTCTGTTGTGTATTCATCATCATCTATATTGGTAGATTCATCATCATCTTCATTGGTAGATTCAATATCTCTCAGAGCTCTGACTTATTTCTTTTTGTCTGTGGATTCATCTTTCACTACAATGCTTGAAAGTACAATCTATTGAACATGTTCCTTATTTACCTATCCTTCCTTTCTTTTAGTTATTTTCCAAACTTTTCTGTACCTGACATCTTTCTTTTTCTCTGTAAATTTTTCTTCATCTCATTTTATTGCGAATCTTGCGATATCTGGTACCTGGTCTTTGTTCACATGTTCTTCCTGTTTTCTTATCCATACTTTCTTATATCTAATATCAATTTTATCTTTCATGGAAGTATCGATCACATTTCTACAATCATTGGCTATGTGTCCATAGTTATGACATTTGTAACACTCAATGTTACCTGCATCCACATAGGCACTTCTTGCTTGAACATTTCTTTTATAATCCCTACAATCTACAACCTTATGTCTAAAATTAGTACAGTAAAAACAATGACCATAAAATAAATTTTCATACCTGAGAGTGAATGATCTTCTTTATGGTGTAATTCTTTTGAATTTATTCCTTGACTAATCATGATCAGGATTAAAGCTTCTTTGTGTCTTGAACACAGATGGTCTTCTTGAAGATGTATCTTCAATAGTTTTCTTAGATTCTAGTTGACCTCAACTTGTAATCAACTTGTACCATAAACAAGTGCATCAAACATGCACCAACCTATACCAAACAACTTGTAATCAAGTTGTACCATAAACAAGTGCATCAACCATGCACCAACATGTACCTCAACCTGTACCATGAATAAGTGAATCAACCATGCACCGAGCCTGTACAAATAACATGTCACAACAACCTATCCAAAAAACCTATCACAACACCCTGTCTCATCAATCTTATCAACCAAATCAGATCTACTCACCAAGATCAATCACCAAGACAACTCTCAAATATGTGCATCAACCAAGCATAACACAAAAACTCATAATCATCACCAAGATCAATATGTGCTTCTAAGAATATACCAATACAAGTATGCTACATCATCCATAAACCATGTGTCAACAATACTACTAACAAGTGCCTCCAACGATGTACCAAGTATGTACCAATAATGTATCAACTACTCATAAACTATGACTCATCAATATGTACCAACATCATCAACTATGCACCTCATGTATGTGTCAACTCATCAACTACTTGTCTCAACCATGTACCCAACATGTACCTCAACCAAAAGCCCTCATCAATTTAATCATCCAAAACTGATTTGTAAGTTTTTAATAGACCTGGTGTATCTGATCACATACCTGCAAACCTTCCTTAACTTTAACAACAAGAGACTAGCATTTTATCAAACTTTACTTTAGTCTCACATGACTAGTTTTGGATTAGTCAACAACCCTAACTTGCAATAATCATAACTATGTAGCTGTAATTAATAAAGATCTGAAAATGGTACACAATGTTCTTCAGTGTCTTTTATGCAATTCCTCCAGATTTCACTACTTGGAACCTTTCATAAAATGATTTATAGAAAAAATGGCATACCTTGTTGAATTCTGGCTTATTCTAGAGATTGAATTTGTAGAGCATGCCCCACACAGAATATTTGTTGTATGGATCTGAAAATTGTACACAAAATACTATAGATTGTACTCTAACCAATACATTTGGTCTTATTGAATGTGGATCTATTATGAATAAGTTATGACATTTTTATTTGAAACACATGTTTTAGACTAGTTTCAGGACTAGCCACAAACCCTATTTTCCACGGCGTGTAACTCCAAAAATACAATGACCCACAAGTTGAAATGTGTATCACAGCTACTTGGACATGTTTTCTCAATGGCCTTCAATTTCACGGTCTGAATCATTCTAGAAAAAACGTTATTGCGAAAATGGTGAGATGACCTGTAAATAACATACCTTAGAAAGCATCATCAAAAGAATTTATCCTCCCATGAATTTTGGCCTTCTTTACGTCACCTTTCCTCTGAAATTTGTCTTAGATATCCTTTGGTTACCTCAGTCACCTATAGATATTCAATATGCTTAAGTGTTATTAAAATGAGAGAGCCTTGCCTCTTATTTATACTTTCATGTAGATTCCTCAAGGGGTTACCTTTTAACCATCTTAACCCACTTTCCTTATTTTAGGTTTAACCCACTTCTAACCACTTGTCCAATTAGTAATTTCTCCATTAACTATATTATTTAAATAATTAATTTTGTATTCACTTTGAATTATAGTACACTCATCACTTCACTTTATTATTTACCTTCTAAAATCTCTTAAACCACTTTGACTACTTTGACCTTTTGGGGCTTCTAGATGACTCATGAGGGTTCTCCAACTTCACATGGCCATAACTCTCTAACCATGAGGAGTTATGTGATGTTCCACATACCACCGAAAATGGCATGACATGTACTATCCATATAGAATATTCTTGCCTGAAAATATATAAAAAATCATACTATTATCCATCAAACAAACTTGGGTCCTTTACCCAAACCTTTCTCCAACTTCACATGACCATAACTCTATAACCGTGAGGAGTTATGTGGCGTTCCACATACCACTGGAAATGGCATGAAATGTACTATCCATATGGAATAGTCTTACCTGCAAATATATCAAAACTAATACCATCATCCATCAAACAAACTTGGGTCCATTACCCAAACCTTTGTGCTACCAAACTTTCTTCAAGGGTTGACATAAATGAAAACCATCGCAAATAATCAACATACTGACCATGTATTTCATCAGTGTTTCCTTATATAATCTCCTCTATTGACCAAACAATGGAATGGTAGCATAAGACATGTCAAGTTGAAGGGTTCCTTGTAACTTAGCTCCCCATGAGTGAGATAATAGCATGACATATTTAGGAGGTATATCAGCAACAACTATGTTCATTACCATACTCTTGGATGGTATTTGTGCTAAAGTAACACACAAATCTTTTATAAGACCTATGCATTTTACTTTACTTTAATCAAAAGAATACAAATCTTTGTATGGCCTAGTGATAACAAGTCCCAATTTTTCCATAAAAACTTTAGGCATAACCTTGTGTTAAGCACCAGAGTCAAGTGTGGCATTGTGTAGAGTTTTGTCATGAATGTTTAAACTAATGTAGAATGGGGGTACAACTTCATTTTCAGGTTTTCCATCAACTTCAGGCCCAAATAATAATTCTAGTTGATCATCAACAACATTTACTGTGTTTGTACCTTCCTCAATGTTCAGAGCTTTTATCAGTTGTGATATGTATCCATTCTTATTCATGAGATTTGTTAGAGGAGTGGGTATCTTGAATTTTTCCAATTCATTTTCAAAGTTGAATGATGTTTGAGTTTTATTTTTGTTAGAAAAATCTTGCTTCTCAACAACATCCTTTTGTGAAATATCTTTGGGCTGACTGGTAGAGGGAATATTAGTTTAAGTTGTTTTTGAGACAAAATCAGATGTTCTTTTGGTTGGAACTTCTCTATTCTTTTTAGGGGGAATATCATGAATTTTATTGGCTGATGTGTCAGCTCTCTTTTTAATATCAAAAGTTTTCTTCGTGGGATATCAATTGACTTCTTACTCCTCAGGTTATACTGCCTATGGAATTCCATAATTGCATTTTCAAAAGCTTGTTTATCTGATTCTTCCTCATCAATATCAGTTTGTGAAAGAAGGAAAAGGTCATGTTCTTATTGAGTGAGAAAAATAGAATCATCATTTATTCCCATTAAATTGATGTGAACATCATCAAGGCATTCAACTATTTCTTCCTCTTCATCAGCATAATTTTCTTGAAAAAGAGGAATGATCTCTTGATCTTGACCTCTTTGTTCTCTTTGTTCTGTTTGATCTCTTTGGTCTCTTTGTCTGATTTGGGGTTGATTTCTCCTAAAATTAGGAAATATAATTTGGGGACCAGGTCGATTTTCTCTAGGAGTCCTATTAGCAATGTCTAACATGTCCATCATCCTTTCCATAGTTTTGACTAAAGAGTCTATTTTTACATAAAAAAAAGAGGTATAAGGTTCTTCTTTTACAGTTACCCTCTTCTTTGTTCTCTATCTATGTAATGTTTCTGACTTGGCTAGTCTAGGAAACGTTGCTAATGTGTGTGTAGGATTAATTGTTTACAGCATATAAATGGTCAAACAAATAACAAATGCGACAAAGGACTGCAAAGTTTATATTATGATATCTCTACGGAGTACAAATGTCGAATACGGCTAAATAAAATGAATCACTTGGCTAGATCAAAAGAAAAAAGGATCTTAGCTGGAATACAATAAGAAAACTAAATGATAATACCCGATAATAGATGAGCATTGCGGGATCAATGGATGAGCTGGAACTATGGCAACTCGCCCGATAATTGTTGGAAGTCCGGAAAGTTCGCCCTGATGGCTATACCTCTCAGAATGGCCTAGAAACTGTCCCAAATGGTGCTCCCTTCTCTAGCTCTCAGTTCTGGTGACTGACCGGTCCCTTCGTTGGTGGGTCTAGACCCCATATGGATCCCCCTAGGGGAATGTACCCCTCTCTCACTAGAAAAATGCGCCCTAGTGATTCCACCGTCTGAATCGGCTGAGATGTATCTCAAAATGATCGCCTTGGTCTACTGGGAAATGGGTCGGAAGGGTTTCCCTGAATCTGATCTGATGCTCGCTCGAGAACCCTGAATGTGTCCGCCAAAAGTGTCGCACTTCCAACTTTGGAAAATGCGCCCTAGATGATTCCCCCATCAGAATCTGACGAGGAACCAGGAAAAAAATGCACCTTCCCTTCCTCTCAACTGGGTCGCAGGGGAATCTCTAAACTCTCCCCAGATGGGACAAGTCGATCTATAGAAACTCCTCAAGAGTTGTGCCCTCACCCTGGATAAGTGTGCCCTTGTTGTTGGACCCTGTGTAACTTCTGTTGAAGAATGATGGAAGACCTGTGTGATCTTCCCATTGACTAGGGTGTGTCTCTCAACACTGAAATCAACCAACTAGTGTCTTCCTCCTAGAATCCACTGAACTATCTCTCTTGATATGTGTCTCTCTCCTTAATGACAAGTCATAATCTACATAATGATGAATTAGGTCGCTGACCCCTCTCTTATAGATTTCCTAAACCCTAATTCACTGCTGGAACCCTAATTCACTGTTGACTTCCATTTTTAGCTCGTCTTTTCTATTTTTAGGTCAAAAGCGCCTTTAACCCTTTTAGCTCAATGTCACTTTCCGAACATAACACCTTTGACTGGAGTTACCTCTAGTAACCATGTTTACCCCTTTTCTGGCCTTGGCTATAGTCTAACGTGGAAGTTTAGACTATTAAGCCTCCTCTTTGGAGCTCCTATTTGGAAAGGGACATTACAGTCCTCCCTTCCCGAAATTGCTTATCCTCAAGCAATACCAATCCAGGGTGTTGCAACACCTGCTCACTCTCCCAAGTAGCGTCCTCTACTAGAAGCCCTCTCCATCTGATCAAACACTCTCTGATGACCCTGCTCCTCAGTTTCCACTCCTAGAACTCCAAAACCTCCTCCGAAACCAACTCCAACTGTCCCTCCTCATTCAAATGGGGAAGCTCCTCTGATGTTCTAATGAATTGTCCCACTTCCTTTTTGAGGCAAGATATGTGGAACACGTTATGAATCTTGCTCCCCTCTGTAAGCTCTAGCTCATAAGAAACCTCTCCTATTCGGCGCATGATTCTATAAGGCCCATAAAATATGGGCTTGATATTCTCGGCCCCACTCTTCTTCAGAGATGATTGTCTGTAAAGTTGGAGTCTTAAGAAAACCAAATCCCCAACCTCAAATATGTGCTCTATCCTATGCCTCTTCGTGCTCATCTTCTGTTGGTTTTGTGTCATCTGTAGGTTCTCTTTCAGCAACTTGAGAATCTCCTGACTCTCTATGATCCAATCCTTGGCCTTGGGATCTCTACTCTCCCCGAAAACCAAGTCTACCAAAGTGGGAGCATCATATATGTACAATTCTTGGAAGGGTGTCATACCAATGGACATGTGGAAAGTGGTGTTGTAGCAATGCTCTCCTAAATGAAGCCACTTTACCTATGTTCTCTATTGTCCACCTACATAGTTCCTCAAATATCCTTCAAACCACTTGTTGAAAATCTTGGTTTGTCCATTTGTCTAAGGGTGATAGATGGTGCTGGGTGTCAGCTTTGTCCCCACCAACCGAAACAACTCTCTCCAGAATGTCCCCATGAACCAACCATCCCTGTCACTGACGATGTTCCTCGGAAACCCACGAAGTCTGAAGACCTCATTGAAGAACAACTCGGATACCTGAACTGCACTGTACTCTATCGGTATGGTGTAGAAGTGAGCAAACTTGGTCAATCTGTCGACCACTACATATATACATTCCTTACCCTAGACCTTGGGTAGGCCTGTGATGAATCCATCGATATACTCTCCCATTTCTGCTCTGGAATGACGAGTGGCTGAAGTAGCCCTGCTGGAAGAGCATGCTTTGACTTGTTCTACTGGCAAGTCACACACTCACTGACATGTCACATAACGTCTTGTTTGAGGCCCTTCCATGAGAACCTCGCCCTAATCTGTTTATAGGTTTTGAAAAACCCCTGATGGCCTACTATTGGTGAGTCATGAACTGTTGTGAGGATCTTTTTCTTGAGCCCTGAATCTAACACCAAGTAAAATATGTCCTTGTATAATATGACATCCTCAATGACCCTATACCTGTAATCCTATATCTACCCATCCATAACCTCACAAGTGAACTTGTTCTTGGAATATCCCACTAACAAATGGGATTTCCAATCTGCTGAAATCTCCATCAAAGAACATGTCCCAGGTATCCTCGATAGCGCATCGACCACAATGTTCTTCTTCCCCTTGACATACTCTATGTCGAAGTCAAATGCATGTACCTTCATCACCCATTTCTGTTGGCACTCACTGAGGTCCTTCTACTCAAGCAAATACTTCAATATGTTGTGATCTGTCTTGACCACGAATTTGATTCCCACCAAATATTGTCTGAATTTGGTCAAGGCATGCATGATTGACAACATTTCCTTGTCATAAATGGATTACAATATCTAGGGATTACTGAGATTTCTTCTCTAAAATACAATGGGGTGTCCTCCCTGCATCAAAATTGCCCTGATACCCTCGTCGGATGCATCACACTCTAGTACAAATGGCAAGGTGAAATCTGGTAATGCCAACACTAGACAAATGCCAATGACTTCCTTCATGTGATCAAAGGATTTCTATGATTCCTCAGTCTATATGAAGTCCCCATGCTTGGTAAGAGCCGTCAACAGTGCTCCAATCTGAGAAAAACCCCAGACAAACCACCTGTAATAGCTGCACAACCCAAAGAAACTCCTCAACTCTGTCACGTTCCTGGGCATTGGCCAATCTAGAATGGAACTACTCTTCTCCTGGTGCACTTGTACCCCCTATGCACTGATGATATTGCCCAAGTAAAGCAGTTCTGCCATACTGAGCTCACACTTGGACTCTTTGGCATATAATGAATGTGCCTCCATGATGCTCAATACCTCATCCAGGTGCCTCATATGCTCCTTCCATGTCTTGTTGTAGACCAAGATGTCGTCGAAGAAAACCAAGACTGATTTCCTCAACTAATCCCTGAATATGTGGTTCATGCAAGATTGGAATGTAGCGGGTGCATTGGTTAGCCCAAATGGCATAACTAGGAACTCAAAATTTCCAAACTGACATTGAAATGTCGTCTTCTCTATGTCCTACTCTCAGATGTTGATTTGATGATACTCAGAGCGTAGATAAATCTTTGAGAAGAAAACCACCCCATGCAGTTCATCCATCAACTCATCAATGTGTGGGATAGGATACTGGTTCTTGATCATTTTCTTGTTCAATTCTCGGTAATCAATGCACATCCTCATGGTGCCATCCTTCTTTAGAACTAAGACAACTGAATAAATGAATGGGCTGCTACTCGGTCTGATGTGACCCATCACTAGAAATTCCTTGATTTCCTTCTCTATCTTTTCCTTGAACCTCCTAGGATGATGATAGGAGGGTGTGATCATAGGTTTGACCCCCTCCTCCAACTCAATGGCGTGCTCAAACCCCCTGTCAAGTAATCTTCTTGGTGGAATCGAACCAAAAACATGTTGATGTTGTCCCAACAAATTCTTTATCTCTGTATGATATTGTCATCAACCCTCTTAATCCTTCCACGTAGTGATCAAGCACTCTGCGACATATTCTACCTCCCTATGTCGGAATATCCTCTCCATCCTATTGGTTGAAACTATCCTGGATTCTCCTATTGACATACCTCTAAGAACAACCTTCTTCCTGTCACGGTCTCTGAACCCCATCTCCAAGGTTTGGTAATTGGTGGTGATTTTTCCCAAGGTAATCATCCACTGAACTCCCAGCACCACATCTGTGTCAGATAGGTCAACCACATAAAATTTGTCTCTCACTGTGTAGTCTCCTAACTTTATCTCCAAGTCTAGAACTCTGTCTAGACACTCCACTGTGTGGCCATCTGCTATTGCAACATCAAAACCCTCAAAATCCTCTGTCTTAAGTGCCCGTCTCGATACTAGTGAAGTGTTGATGAAGTTGTGGGTGGCCCCGCCATATATTAGGGAGATTGCCCATTGCCCCTGAATAGTCCCTCTGATCTGGAGGGTATCATACATGGGAATACTAGAAAGGGTCGCTATGACTCCTCCCTTTGCTGGTCTCCGTCTGTTAGCCTGCTCAGGCGGCTATGGGACTACCGGAGGATGGGATCCTACCAGTGTCGTTGGTATATGGGGAGGTTGCTCCTATGCTTGTGATGACTCCTCCTCTAAGCTAGTGGATCCACTATCCTACTCCTCCTCCTCACTGTCCACACTATCTACTGCCACCTCAATGTAATGGATCTTTGATCCAGATTATTTTCGGCAGGAAATGAGAGCGAAGATATAATAAAGAAATGCATAGAGATATTGTAGATATCCAATAACATAACAGAAATGTATCAGATATGCAACCATAAACACAGATATATAGTAATACATGATTTATATTAATGAAAGAAATGTACAGAGACTGTAAAAATATAGAGTGAAAGACTCTCTAGAATGGTGGCATCTTATCTCTAAGAAGAGATGTGACGGCTACTCGCATTCGCAAGAAGATGATTACAATGAGGCTCTGAAGGCATTTTTAAAATAAAAAAGAATGCCAAAAACCCTATAAATCCAAAAACCTAACCCTAGGAGATGAAGTGCCAAAAGTCATGTGGGCCATGTTTGGGTAAGTTAGTACATCAACTTCTCGAGGTCGTAACTTTTGCATGTGATCTCTGTTTTAGGCGCATGATAGCCTGTTGGAAAGGTATCATCGAGGACATTCATTTTGGGGACTCAATCATGCCTTCAACTATCATTGAGAAGATCAATCCCGAAAAACATTCATTTAGGCCCTCAAAATGGCCCTAGAAGTTAAAAACTGCTAAAAATAGTAAATTACCAAAATTGCCAGAAAATTGTTTTGAGCCAGTTGGAAAAGGTGGGTGGCCACCGATATCCACCTGGATCAATCCTCCCTCCTTAGGAAGAAATGGTCTCCATTGCGTTGAGTTCCAGGGGGAGAGGGAAAAGTGTTTGTTGAGTTTCTTTCCTTGTTGGAGAAGTTGTGTTGCTTAGCTTGTTGAAGGTTGTCACAGACATGTGGCTGGAAGGGTTGGAACTTTTTAGCCAGTCTAGCTACATGAGATGCTTGTGTGCAGAAGGAACTTTGCGCTTTGATAGAACCTTTTCGACCTGCTTATGTTGGATAAAAGGTGCTTGGGGAAAGGTTGTAGTGGTTGCAGTGTCCTTCTGTTCCCCTTTTGAACAGATTGTGAAGAAGTTGAATTTTGCAGTATGAGATACTACCTTGTGGCACTGTTTAGGTGGAACAATAGTTGGAACTACCTCTGGTATTCTATAGAGATGACCCCCAAAAGTAACAATGAAACTACGGGGTCGAGACTCATAAACAACATGGTGTCTCCACATATATGGTTTTCCCAAGAGGACATCACAGACATCCAGTGGGGAAACATCACATAATACCTCATCATTGAAGGGTTGGATGTTGTATGATAATCGACATTGTTGGCTGACATAGAGATATCGTCCTTGGAAAAGCCACCCGATGTTGTATGGTTGTGGGTGTGGTGTTCTCAACAATCCCAACTATTTGACAACCTATGCTGAGATGAGGTTCTTCTAGCTTCCACTGTCAACAATAAAATGCAGCGGGGTCCCCTTCACCCACATTTGTGAATGAAAAAGGCACTCCCGCTCTTCAGGATCTATTGGTTCTTCTGGTTGAATTGTTGCAGTGGTGACAATAGAAGTGGGGTCCGCGTCAATGATCTGTCCTTTACCAGTATTTTTAGAAACATATTATGAACCAGGGTTCGGCTCCTTGTCTTTGATCTCAACCACCAATGACCGTTTTGAGTGGCATTCATTGGTGTTGTGCCAGGGGATTTTGTGGAAATCACACCATTTTTCGGTGTCCTTCTTTATCTTCCCGTGACCCTTCTTTTCCTATGGCTTGGACTAGTTTTCAGGAGACTGTTTGTTAGGGCCATGTTTATCATACTTTGGTTGGTGCGGATTTGCAGAACCGAAATCTTGTTTGTTCTGGTGCTTAAATTTCTTCTCGATTTTAACAACATATCAATAAGCAACACCGAGTGATGAGATTTCCAGAAAATCCATTTCAGTTTGGATGTATCTATGTAGAGCCCCATGGTATTTTAGAACCAAATGTCGTTCAGAGTCTTTGATACCCAGCTTGGTGCACAAGGTATGGAAATTATTGGTGAACTCCGGAACTGGTTGGCCCCTCTCTTTCCATAGCGTGGTTCATCTCATGTATTGGTCCTCACAGTTGCCAACAAGGTAATATTGTTCCTTTACTGCATCCACAAAAAAATCCCAAATGGGCTCGACCCCATATATTCCAGATTCCTCTATGGAACTTTGCTCCTAGTAAGTTTCCCACCAATATTTGACTTGGGGGAGAGCTTTAAAGAGTGTGAAGGTGATCTTTTCCCTGTCGGAAAAATTATTAACAGGGAAATAACTTTCAAACATATTTAACCATTTGTCTAGGGCATCCACATCTATCTCACCTTCAAATACGGGAATATCAAAATTAACCTGTACCTTGAAAGGAGAGGTGCTTCCAAAGTGGATTTTTGATGAAGATTCACCTGTTTCTATCAGTAGGCGTTGAAGGATGTGGGAAAAATTCTCCATTATTTCGTCCCGTTGTCGCGTGAGAGCTTTCTCAAGCAACAGATTGATAGGATTGTCTTCTCTGTCGTTTTTCTTTTCTTCCACCATTGAGGGTTTCTTATGTGTGCGAGAGAGATTGTCCTCAAGAGAGAAAAGCTCGAGACCCAACTTGCTATACTCGGACCTCGTCGGGGACATGCACTGAAAAAATGATCAAGAACAACCTGCTCTGATACCACTGATCCAGATTATTTTTGGCATGAAATGAGAGCGGAGATATAATAAAGAAATGCATAGAGATATCGTAGATATCCAATAATATAACAGAAATGTATCATAGATGCAGCCATAAACACATATATACAGTAATACATGATTTCTATTAATGAAATAAATGTATAGAGACTGTAAAAATACAGAGTGAAAGACTTGCTATAATGGTGGCAGCTTATCTCTGAGAAGAGATGTGATGGCTACTCGCATTCACAAGAAGATGATTACAATGAGGATCTGGAGGCCTTTTTACAATAAATAGGAATACCAAAATCCCTAGACATCAAAAAACCTAACCCTAGGAGATGAAGCGCCAAAAGTCATGTGGGCCCCGTTTGGGTAAGTTAGTACGTCAACTTGGGGTCGTAACTTTTGCATACAATCTCAGTTTTAGGTGCATGATATTCCGTTGGAAAGGTATCATCGAGGATATTCATTTTGGGGGATCAATAATGCCTTTGGCTATCATTAAGAAGTTCTATCCTGAAAAACCTTCATTTAGGCCCTCAAAATGGCCCTAGAAGTTAAAAACTGCTAAAAATAGTAAATTACAAAAATTGCCAGAAAATTATTTTGAGCAAGTTGGAAAAGGTGGGTGGCCACTGATATCCACTTTGATCAATCTCTCCCTTTCCCATGCACCTATGGCCTGGGACCCAAGGGTCTCTGCAGTTGAAGAAAAACTTCTTCCTCATAAGCTCTCGCCTCGTCTCATCATCCATCTTTTCCTTGGCTTTCCATTCTCTCTAGAATGGCTTCCTGTCTCGGTCCTTCTGGGGTACAAAGGGTTTTGAAAAGGGTTTAGGCTTTGGCACTAAGTCTGCCAGATCTCGAGTGCATAGGATGGCATCCTGCAAGGTAGGAGGTATGTATTCCTTTACCCATCCTCTCAAAGGCTCTGTGAGTCCCTCTGTGAATAGCATGATCAACCTAGGCTCTGATATATTTGTCACTACCACGGCTACCCGCTGAAACTCTATGATAAACGCCTCTGTTGTGCCATTTTATCTTAGCTGAGATAGATCCCTAAGGTGGATCTCAGGATCCCTCCTGTCAAACATGTCCATGAGTCTCTCTATGAACTCCCTATAGGAGGTGATGCGATTGTGACCCAATGTCACCAATCCATGATACCACCACTCGTGTGCCTCTTCCTCCAAGTGTAAGGTAGTGAAACTGATGGCCTTTGTCTCGGTCATCTGGTTGAGCTTGTAGTATGTGTCTAGCTTTTGTGCCCAAGCTTTGGAGGTGAATTTGGATGAACCTTCGAAAGAAGGTATGGTGAGTTTACCAACTTTCCAGATGAAATCAATGTTATGTCCCTGTTGTTGCTACAGTCCTCCTCTCTGTTTCTCTCTGGGGCAGTTTCTGAGTTTGAGTCCACAATACTCGACTGGGGTCATGTCCTGATGGAATTCAGGACCCAATGATGCATACTCCCTCTTTTACTCTTCAATGTCCTCTACATGAGTGGGTTGCGTTTGTGCTATCGGTAGTTGTGCTGCTATCGGGTGTGCCCTCTGGAAACGGGGAAACAAGGGTCTGGGAATCCTACTCGCAGAGGTGTATGTGCGAGTGGGTGACTAGGGTATACTGCTTGCTCCCGAGTTCCCTTGTGTCGCATGTGGGGCTTGTGTGTCTGGAGTGCCTACTATAGCCAATCTATCAACCACCTATGCCAAGGACTAAGACATGGTCCGTTGACTAGATAACATATCATTGATAACTTGCATGAAGGTTGCTTCTGGTTTCATGGGGGCCTTTCCACTACCCTATGATCTCTCATATCTGTCTCCTAGCATCCTCTCTGCCTCACGCTCAACCTCACGCTCTGTCCTTCTCTCTACTTCTCTATGTGCCTCTTCCTCTTCCTCTGAGCTAGGAGGAAAAGGAGGAAAGTCAGGCCTAGGCCTTCTTTCCTTACGCATGTTGTAAGTGACATATTCATCACCTACGTGCTCACAACCATCTGGGTCTTCTGTTGCGCTCATCGTCTTTAGTCACAGGCTGGCAGGACTAAAGATTTGATACCACTGTAATTTTCATGACTTGGATAGTCTAGGAAGTGTTGCTAATGTGTGTGTATGATTAATTGTTTACAACATATAAATGGTCATACAAATAACAAATGCGACAAAGCACTGCAAAATTTATATTATGATATCTCTGCAGAGTACAAATGCCAAATCTGACTGAATAAAATGAATCACTCATCTAGATCAAAAGACAAAAGGATCTTAGCTGAAATAAAATAAGAAAACTAAATGATAATACCCGATAATAGATGAGCATTGCATGATCAATGGATGAGATGGAACTATTGCAGCTCGCATGGTAACTACTGGAAGTCCGAAAATTTATCACTGGCGGATATACCTCTTGGAATGGCCTAGAAACTGTCCCAAATGGTGCACCCTACTCTAGCTCTCAGTCCTGGTGACTGACCAGTCCCTCTACTGGTGGTTGTGGACCTCGGATGGATCCCCTTGTGGAATGTGCCCCTCTCTCACCGGAAAAATGCACTCTAGTGATTCCACCATCGAAATTGGCTAAGATGTATATCAAAATGATTGCCTTATTCTACTGGGAAATGGGTCGAAAGGGTTTCCCTGAATCTGATCTGATGCTCGTTCAAGAACCCCAAATGTGTCCGTCAAAAGTGTCGCACTTCCAATTCTGGAAAATCCACCCTAGATGATTCCTCCGTCAGAATCTAACGAGGAACCAGGCAAAATATGCACCTTGCCTTCCTCTCAACTGGGTCAAAGGAGAATCTCTGAACTCTCCCTGGATGGGACAAGTCGATCCACTGAACCTCCTCAGGAGCTGCGCCCTCACCCTGGATAAGTGCACCCTTGTTGTTGGACCCTGTGTACCTATTGCTTAAGAACGATGGAAGACCTGTGTGATATTCTCGGTGACTAGGGTGTGTCTCTCAACACCAAAATTAGCCAACTAGTGTCTTCCTCCTAGAATCCACTGAACTATCTCTCTTGAGATGCGCCTCTCTCCTCAATGACAAGTCATAATCTGCATAATGATGAATTAGGTCACTGACCCTTCTCTTATAGCTTTCCTAAACCCTAATTCATTGTTGAAACCCTAATTCACTATTGAATTCCATTTTTAGCCCGTCTGTTCTATTTTTAGGTCAAAAGCGCCTTTAACCCTTTTAGCTCAATGTCACTTTCCGAACATAACACCTTTGACTGGAGTGACATCTAGTAACCCCGTTTACCCCTTTTCTGCCCTTGGCTATAGTCTAATGAGGTGGTTTAGACTATTAAGCCTCTTCTCTGGAGCTTGTATTTGGAAAGGTACATTACAGTCTAGCCCTCTTAGCTAACAGATTGGCCTCTACACTCACATCATCTCTCTGCATCTCTTCCAAGGTTGCAGGGTTCCTTTCTCTCATTTGATAAGACATGTCAGCATCAAAACCATCAGGGAATTTAATCAAGGATAAACATTGTGGGGGTTTAATGTTCGTTGGAATTGCATTATAAATATTATTAAATCTGGTGCAATAATCCTACACACTTTCCCTAGGAGATATTTTAATACTTTCATATTCAGACAAGATGTGAAGTGGATTTTTCTTAACTTCCCATCTGTTGAGGAATGATTGGTGAAAAGAAGTGATGTAATTTAGATTGGAAGTTGGTAAGGCTTTGAACCATTTCCTAACTTGTCCATTTAAGCTTTGGGCAAACAGTCTCATTTTGACATCTTCCTCATCTACTTCTTGCAGGCCAAAAAAGTCATCCATCTTATCCACATGTTGTTGTGTTGTCATAGTTCATGTACCATCAAACTGAGGAATCCTAGTTTGATAGTATTGAGGCATATTATGTAAAGGAGAATACAAAACAAGAGGAGCATATATTGCTACCATGATTGGTATGGGAGGATGGATAACAGTTGAACCTGTGGAGGGTGTAGATGTAGGAACTTCTATAATAGGTTGGATCACTTTTTTTGAAGTTGTTGGAGAGGTAGTGGAAAATATAGAAGAAGCAGGACTGGTAGATATAGGATGAACCAGTTGAGGATTAATAGATGATGTAAAAATGGTCAGGGAAGAAAGTTCAATAGACTGTTGAATACAAGCTTCATGTAAATCTTGATCAAAGTCTGATGCTAGATCTTGTAACTTCTCAAAATTTTGAAGGATTTGTTGATCAAGATAGGATTCAAGAGATTGTCTTTCAGGTGTATTGGTTTGAAGAATAGCTTGATATAATATTGTTTCATCCAAAAAGATCTCATATTTGGTTCTAAACAGGCTATGGATTGTGACAAATTTCTCTGGGAGAGAGGTTGCCCTAGGAGGAGGACTACTACTCCCTTGAATTTCTTCTAAACTTCTTTTCCTGTTCAATTTTTCAGGGTCATCTACAACTTTGATAGGTTCTGGATCAGGATGAGATCTGGTGTGAATTATTTTTGGAGCCACAACTAAAAATTTAAAAACCTACTTAATTATTTACAAAGTTTTATAACCTCTCAACATTTATCTCTTAAGATTTGAATCTTTGACTGTCTAGAAATAAAGTTTTCTTACTAGGGACAAGAGTTTATAGAAGTTGAAAATTTGTTCGTTCTCCAATATGGTCGCCACTATGTTATCACTCTGTAGTTTCTAGAGGATGAAGAAGAAAGGACAGAGGTAACTACAAAACCACTTTGGAAGCTGGGATCTAGCCTTGCCAGCTTTAGAGAGGCATCTCTCTGTAGGATTTAGATTTGTTTGGTTTAGAATCTTAGGCTAGTTATGAAAGTTCAGGGTTTGTTTGTTTGTTTGAAATATTTGGCTAATTGAATGCTTAAGTTTCCATTGGGCTATGGGGTGTGTAATTTAGAACAAGTATCAATTTCATATTTTATAAAGATTCTTCACAGGGCAGGGTAGTAAAACTGTTTGGATCCGGTAAAATTATATGAAGTGAATGAGAAGAAAGGAGAGGAAATTCCACCAAGCAAAAGAGCAGTTAAGAATTCTTTTACTTAATTTCAGTTGAAAAACATAGAAATGATTCAAAAACCAGAAACAAAGTATACCGAGATAAAAAAAAATCTTTAACCTTCTTTGAATAATTAGAATTGGAAACACATAATATGATTACAGAGAGTGAAAAACATAAACAACGAGAGAAACAATTCACCAACAATCTAACACGAGAATCCTGTGAAAGATTATTTTTTATTACTGGTCAACCCTCCTAAATGATACACAGTAGCTTTCTTGGATGAAAAAATCAACCCTCAATACTTCGAAAGGAGAAGTATTTATACAATTATTTACAAAGATCTTGTCATAAATGATCGAGACATAATTTAGGGATATCTAAACTAACTATATCTTTGATTACAAAAATATAGGAATCCTTTAGATCTGCTTCAGATTTGTAGTGCTGATTTGGTGGAAGTTGTTGATGACAAGTCTCTTTGACTTTTCTTAGTTGTTGGTCCTTGCTGGATGAAATATCAAACTCACTTTTACTCAAGTAACTCACATAGCTTGTCCCACCTCTTTTTACTTGGGATTGGTATCTTGAGTAATTTTCTGTAAATTTCATCCATCTCTGTGTACTTGGAAAAAGTAGGCTTGGTAATGAAAATATGTTTGATTTCATGTTGAATATTCATGTCAAACTACAATGTTTCTAGGAAATATTTCCCAGTAATTGTAATATACCATATATAAAAAGTATGCAGAACAGAAATAAAATGCTAGTAATGGCAGAATAATAGTAATATAACCAGAACAATCACCACAATAGCACTGAAATGATATAAGAATAACAACATAAATAGCACTTTGATACTGAAAGCAATGTTCACAGGCCTCTTCGAGGGGCAACCTCCAGTTGAGCAGAGCTCTATTACAATAATATCCAAGCTACAGTTCTCATACCCTTGACTCCTATTTATACTAAATATGTCTATCAAAAGAAGCATCTAGAGGAAGATTGTTGTAGAAGTGGAAGCTTCTATTAGGTCTTATTACATCCGCCTTATTCTATTTTATGGAAAGGCCTTATTAATATTGACATTTATTACATCTGAATATATTGTTATAACTATGTGCGGGTTAGGACCCTAACATGTCCGCCCCCTTAAAAACAACCTTGTCCTGAAGGCTTGAGATGTGGAAATTGCTGCAGAATGGTAGTTGGTTCCCAAGTGGCATCTGCTGGAGTTGTATCTTTCCACTGGACTAGCATTTCCTTCATGGTTCTCTGACACAGGTGACACTCACGCTGGTCCAAAACTGCTTGTGGCTGTAGCCAAATGGATCCTTCTTCATCTAACTCGTGAAGGTTGGTTTGAATTTTGCACTTAGCTCTAATCACCTTATTTAAGCATGAAACATGAAAAATAGGATGTAGCTTCGAATGATTGGGCAAAGCTAACTGATAGGCTACTTGTCCCACACGCTTGAGAACTGTATAAGGACCATAAAATTTGGGCGCTAGCTTCTAACAATGCTCGGCCTTGAAGGAAGTTTTCTTGTAAGGTTGTAGTTGAAGAAACACATGATCCCCTTCTACAAATTGACGTTCAGAGTGACCTTGATTTACTTGTTTCTTCATGCGATTATGTGCCATGACCAAATTCTCTTTAAGGGTACAGAGAATAGCCTCTTGAACTGTAATGTGTGGTCAACCGCCTGGACCTTCGAGGCACCCAGAAAGTATGAGAACTAAAGGTGGCTTATGTCCATATACTGCTTCAAAAGGAGTCATGCGTGTAGTTGTATGGTATGAAGTGTTGTACCACCATTCGGCTAGGGGTAACCATTGAGCCCACTGATTTTTCTTTTTCAAGGAAAAACACCTCAGATATGTTTCCAGACACTTGTTGACAACTTCCGTTTGACCATCAGTCTGGGGATGATAAGTTGTGCTGAGATGCAATTGGGTGACTTGTAGCTTGAACAATTCTTGCCAAAAATTGCTTGTGAAAGTTGGGTCTCAATCAGAAACAATAGAGTGTGGCATGCCATGAAGCTTGAAGACCTGATCCTTGAAAATTTGAGCCACCGTGGATGCTGTAAACAGGTGTTGAAGAGCGCAGAAATGAGCATACTTGGAAAGGCGATCAATAACCACCATGATGACTAATTTATTTCCTGATTTGGGTAAACCAGTAATAAAATCCATAGAGATATCCTTCCAAATAGCAGGTAGAATCGGAAGTGGTTGTAGTGTTCCTAGAGATTTGACTATTTCTCCCTTGTTGCGTTGACACACATCACATTCAACGAAAAAATTACGGATTTCATGTTTCATACCTCCCAGAAAAAAGAACGTTTGACCCTGTCATAGGTTTTGGTGAACCTAGAGTGCCCCGCTGTGGGTGTAGCATGAAGCTTAGAAAATACCGTGGATTGAAGCTTTGATTGTTTACTTAAATATAAACGGACTTTATATCAAAGCTCATCATGGATCCAAGAGTACCCTAGGAGGGCTAGAGCATTGGATTGCAATTGTTGGATCAGATGTGAACTTTTGGGATATTGTAGCCATTCCTGGCGAATGGCTTGGAGCCAATCTGGTACAATGAAGGAAAGAGAAAAAAGGGATCCTTCATCTTCATATTTTCGGGAAAGTGCATTCGCAACCACATTGTCTTTGCCTTTCTTGTAAATGATTTCATAATCATATCCAAAGAGCTTAGTCACCCATTTTTGTTGCTCCGGGGAGGAAATGCATTGTTCCAGAAAATACTTGAGGCTTTGATGGTCTGTCTTAATTTGGAAACATTGCCCCAATAGATAAGGGCGCCACACATCAACGACATGTAGAATAACCATCATTTCCTTTTCATAGATTGATTTGCCCAGATTTCTTTTAGATAGTTTCTTGCTGGTAAAGGCCAAAGGTCGACGTTCTTGCATAAGGACAACACCAATTCCTTTCCCTAAGGCATCACATTCCAACACAAAGGTCTTTGTGAAATCAGGAAGGGCCAGAACTGGAGTGGTGCACATGGCCATCTTCAAGGTTTGAAAATCTTGAGCAGTGGTTGGAGTCCAAGTGAAAGAGTTCTTTTTTAGGAGAGCAGTGAGAGGTGTTGCAATCTTTCCATAATTCTTAACAAACTTGCGATAATACCCTGTTAAGCCCAGAAATCCACGCAATATTTTGAGTCTTTGGGTGAGGCCAGTCTTGCATAGCTTCAATCTTTTTCAGATTCACCCTAACGCCATCCTTGCGAACCAGATGACCCAAGTATTCTACTTTTGAGGTGCCAAAAGCACATTTAGACTGTTTCAAGAAAATTTGGTGCTAAGAGAGTAGATGGAGAACTCGATCCACATGAGCAAGATGTTATGTCCAGGTTTTTCTATAGATGAGGATATCATCAAAGAAAACTAAGAAAAAATGTCGGAGAAAAGGATGGAAGACATGATTCATGAGGCTTTGGAAGGTGGAGGGGGCATTACACAAGCCAAAGGGCATGAACACAAACTCATAGTGGCCCTCATGAGTTCTAAAAGAAGTCTTGGGAATGTCTACCTCTTTCATACATATCTGGTGGTATCCCGAATGAATATCAAGATTAGTAAAGAATTGGGCACCATTCAATTCATCTAGGAGGTCATCAATGACATGAATGGGAAATTTGTCTTTAATGGTCAGTTTGTTGAGGGCACGGAAGTTAGGACACATTCTCCAAGCACCTTATTTCTTCAGGACCATGACCACAGGAGAAGAGTAGGGGCTCGTACTAGGGCAGATAACGCCTGCATTAAGGAGTTCCTAAACGATTTTCTCAATTTCATTTTTTTGGGAAAATGGGTGACGATACAGACGAATATTGGGAGGAAGGATTCCAGGTACAAGGGGAATGGAATGATCATGCACACCAAGGGAAGGAGGGAATCCTTGGGGAGTGGAAAAGACCATTTGATGTTTATAAAGGATGGCTTGGAGGTTTTGCGGCACCGAGGGTGTCTCTTTTGCTTGTATGGCATGGAGTTGGGCAATAACACCAGAATGACCTTTTTTTAGCAGCTTTTCCATGCGATGAGAACTAATGATATTAGGTGAACCAACGGTGATGCCTTGGAATTTATATTGGTGGCCCTCCTAGTTGAATTGCATGGTTAATTCCTTAAAATCCATGAGAATGGGACCGAAAGTCCTTAGCCAATCTGCACCCAACACAATGTCACAATTGCCCATGTCGATAGAAAACATATGATATTTCAGGTGGTAGTCACCAATTTGGAGACACGCATTTTCACAATGCCCTCCACATTTCATGGAACCACCATTGGCAATCATGATTTGGAAATTGTTGACGACATGGATGTAGCAATGAGTTTCTTGGGCAATGCGGTGATGGATAAAATTATGGGTGCTTCCACTATCAACCAGAATGATGACCTTCTGATACTTGATGTAACCGATTAGCTTGAGGGTTTGGGGAGCGGAGAAGCCAGTGAGAGCATTAAGGGAAATGACCGGTTCTACTTCGGGAGGGTCTGAGGGAGGGGTTATGTCAGTGGTTTTAGGTGACTCGGACACAAGGGGAGTTTCAACATCCTCTTCCAAAATATCCTCGGAGATGGCCATAAAAATCTTTTGTTCCTTACACTTGTGGCCTGGGAAATATTTTTCATCACAATTATAACAAAGGCCTTTGAGTTGGCATTCATCCATTTCAGCCCTGGTCAATTTTTGGATCTTTAGTGGAGCAGAAGGAGTAGTGGGATTTACGGGTTTAGGGCGAGGGATAAAGGAGCGTTTTCGGTTTTGAGAAGATACAACATGTTGTACTTATTTAGCTCTTTTAGTAGCCTCCACCCAACTCTGAGGCCGAGCCATGAGGACATGGGCCTGAATCTCATCCTTGAGGCCATTGATAAAACACTCTGAGAAAAAGGCATTAGACGTGCCCTCTGTTCGAAAATCAAGGTGCTCAAAGGAAGCTATAAAGTCTTCCATTGTTCCTGATTGTTTCAACTTTGTCAAACGGCACAAATGGTTGGTTTCAATGTCAAAGCATTCATAAATCTTTGTCATAAATTGTGTCCAAGCAATATACCCTTGACGTGAAGTTTTTCTCCATTGCCACCATTGCCAACGTTCTTGATCTGGATGGAGAACACCATACTGGAGTTTGGCCAAGTCATCTGTAATGCCATATAAAGATAAATAATGTTCCATTTGGGTTACCCAACCAGTGGGGTCCGAGGCATAAAATTTGGTCACATCCACCTGCGAAAGGTGTAGGTCACGTTGAAAGTGATGGTGCTGAAAGTTATGGGAATGAGAGGAATGTTCACCGTCAGTATGTGGAGGTGAGTCAGAGGAAGGTTTATCTGTAGGGATATGTAGTTTGGTGTAGAGTGATAAAAAGATAGATTCAAGCTGGGTGGTCTTGTTTGATTTCCTCCATTGAGGACTGCATGGTTGTATTGGTGGAGGCAACATTGGCACTGAGTTGTTTCACTTCTTGTTGGGTATCGGTGAGACCAGATTGCAAGGTATTGAAGGGAGCTTCCAATTCTTGGCTACGAGTATGAGCCATGAGGACGAGGGGGGTCAAAACATTTGCCGAAAAATGATATGTATGAAGGTGATAAGGGAGAAGAGGTGAATCGAATGGAATAGGTCTCAAATAACGGTGAAATTTTTCTAGACTCCTTATTTATTTTTTTACACCTGTGGAGTTATACTCCGGTCTAAAGAATACTGTAGTGATGAAATGCCCAAATGCTTAACCAGGAAGAAATGTGTAGTGATTTGGCAACCTGAACACAGTTGCACGGAAATAGATCTTGTCTGTTTTAATTTGTTTATGTTTATATCCCCCAAGGGTTAGGTATTCAAGGGTTCTATAGACAAGAGTTTACCCTGTGCTATAGCTCTTAGATATACATGCAGGGTCCAATAGTAGTACTTGGCCCAATATCTCAAAGCACTAACTAAGGAGGATAGACCGTACCCTTATCCATACTACCTGACTACCCAGGTACTAGAGAGTATCTTCCCGAGTGTTGTTCCTTGTGGAACTATAGTAGTCAGGTAGCCGATCGGTTTATCTAAAGAGGACTTCAGATAATCTAGGCCAATTGATACACATGTGTTGTCTAATGCGCTACCACTCGAAGGGGTACCAACAGTGGTTACAAGGGTGGCAAACAGATGTGCGCTTAAGTACCACTTGTATTTCCTGTGTGTATGAATCCCTCAACCGCGGGTTTATGCGCATAACAAAAGATCTTTGTGGCTTAAAGATGCCGGAATACGTCTCTACCCTAAAAAAAAATTTACCCATAATTTTTGCCAAGGAAAGTGCTCTGATACCACTTGTAATATACCAGATATAAAAAGTATGCAGAACAGAAATAAAATGCTAGTAATGGTAGAATAACAGTAATATAACCAGAACAATCACCACAATAGCACTGAAATGATATAAGAATAACAACAGAAATAACACTTTGATACTGAAAGAAATGTTCACAGGCCTCTTCGAGGGGGCAACCTCCAATTGAAAAGAGCTCTATTACAATAATATCCAAGCTAGGATTTTCATACCCTCGACTCCTATTTATACTAAATATTTCTATCAAAAGAAGCATCTAAAGGAAGATCCTTCTAGAAGCGGAAGCTTCTATTAAGTCTTCTTACATCTGCCTTATTCTATTTTATGGAAAGGCCTTATTAATATTGACCTTTATTACATCTGAATATATTGTTCTACCTATGTGCGGGTTAGGACCCTAACAATAATTCTTCCTTGTATCCCTGCAAACTTAGAGTTGTCTTTGGCCATTGTCTTCAATTTTTTATTGTAATCTGGTAGGGTGTCTGCCTCTTCCCATGCTTCTCTGTTGTTGCAAATAAAAGGTCCAATCTGAGTTTTGATTCTGAATTGAGATTTCTTGTTGGCTGCAACAAAATGAATCTCATATGAATTTATCATTTGCCTTATATACTCTAGTGCTAAAATCCTCATTGGGAGGTATTTAGGTAATTTGTATAGTGGCAGCTCACATCCATACACCCTTATTTATGTATAGTTATGGTATAAATACCAGACACTTGTCTTGGCCTGATCAGATAGGTGAAAAACTTTCTGAATTTCTTCACTAATCCTGGGTTCTGTGATGTTGTTCAACAAACAAGTAGCTGGATGGATGAATTGGTTAGTGAAATCCTTGAAGTTGTATTCTGTTGAGTTCTTTCTCACTAATGAGGTCCAAAATATAACTGTCTATGGGATTCCTTGCTCATTTAACTTCTGAAGTGAAAAAGGAAACCTATCTACTTGATAAAATAGGAACATATAAACCAACATTGATGAATATTTGAACATTCCTTCAGTTGGAAACTTAAGGAATTGTTCATGAACATTGTCGGCTAAAATTTGACTGAAATTGAAATTTACCGAGACCTTTTCATCTCTGGAAAATATGGATAGAAAACCTAGAATAGGTTCATCTACCAATTCATCAAAATAATAACCTAACAAATATGATAGCATGGATATGGTCTGGTTTGCTTTCACTGTAAAAATGGAAGAGGGGTATGGTGGTTTTTTCTTGGGTAATTGGACATCTTTTGGGAGGAAAATCTAAAAAATCTGGGCTCTCTGGTGAAAGGTTAATTTCTGGTACAAGTCATTTAATTCTTCGACATAGAATGGGGTGGTGGAATCATTTTTAGGGATTTGTAACACTTGGTCAATGATATCAGAGGTATTTGTGAACATGATTTCACTAGTGAGAGAAGCAATCGCTCTTTGTCCTGTCAGATAATTGGCTTAGCATCTGAGGACAAATTTAGAGAAAGGATAAGTCTGGGGAAACATGTAAAGGGGAAAATTGGACTCCCAGAGTCCAATTCATCGCTCTGGTCGAGGAAAATTTATTTTATCCAAGAGTGAAATTCGCAGAAATCGAATTTGCACTTCAGCTCTGTAACCTTGTAGTCTCTGTCTACCAAAGGAATATGGTCCAGGTCAATGGGAGGGGGAATCATTGGGTTTTTAGAGGTATCGACAAGCTTCACCTTGGGAGCCATAACTGATAGAATCAATAGTAAAAGGATGGTGATGTTGTAATTAACGGAAGAAAGATTCACCTGTTGATGGTGAGAGATGGCGGTGGCAATTTGATAGCTTAGCTTGGCACGGTCTTCACGGGGTCTTACTCAACAAACAATGTAACAAGATGAAAACAAGGGTTTTAATATGCAAATGGGTATCTGTTATGGCACGGGACTGTTACGGGACAACTACCAGTCATGGGGAGGGGTTTAATTGGCTAACGATTATGTTGTGTGGGACAGGTATCGTGTAGGGAGAGGGTAGTAGCAACGGGGAAAAGTAAATGGTATCGGGAAAAGTAAGTCCCCATGCAATTGATATGTACGAGCTTATTAAATAACCTGGATATTATGTAAAGAGGTTGTTAGAAATAAGAGAAATTGTTGATGTTATGATAACCTAAGATCTCAAGACGTTTGAAGAAAAAGTTTCCACTCTGCACCACACGACTTACAATCATGAAACTAAGAATTTATTGTTGTAAAAGGTCAATACCGAGAATAAAAGGTCATCAGAACAATGGAAATATTCAATCGACTTGGATGGACTAGCACCATCCAAAATTGCAAACTTTCATGGAGCCACTGGAGAGGCATTAAACCAATCAATTTATAACATGGAAAAAGAGAATTTAGAATTAAATGAGAGAGTACAAGAGTTACAAGTTTCTTTTCTACCAAGACCATTATTTCCAAAACCTTTGAGTTTGATTCAACCTACACTTGAGTTGGAGGATATCCCAGAAAGCAGTACAAAATACAAAGGCTCATCAAGCTTGTTGCAAGCTATAAGAAAATATGTTGGAGATGCCATACAAAAAAGAATTGATATAATTCAGGAGATTTGGGAGCTTGCCCAAATTATTGCTATCTTTTCATCCAAGATATAGAATTTCAAAGAATACTTGCAGAAGGATTTGGAAAATGATGAAAGATTTTTTGAAGTTGTAAACACATTTCCAACAAAAATCTCAAGCTTAAATGGAGCCCGAAGGAAGGAACAAAAACTTCCTTCACCTTATTGTATGAAACATATCAATGCATGTTGGATATGGAGATATAAGGAATGGAGAGAAATGATGAATGAAAATGAGATCTTAAGGAATAAAAAAGTGATTTACTTATTAAACTTGTTAATCTTACAAAAGAATTAAATGGTCCCAATTTATTGATGGAAACCATGATCCTAAATAAATAATATTTAGTGGGATAACTTAATGCATTAGAATTTGCTTGGGATAATGGATTTACCAAAACTATAGAGATTTCTGAAGATGATGTTGGAAAATGGTTAGTTATGTATATCAACAGGAATGATGAAGATGATGACACATTGCATCAATCAGAGCTAGATTTAAGGGAATTTAAGAATCATTTGTTTGAAATCAAAACTAAGCATGAAATTACCGTGGCACCCTTAAGATAATACATTGAGGAATGGTTGAAAAAGGCATTAATCAGAATTAATAAACCAGAAAATCAAGAAATAGTTACAACAGTTATGCCACCTCAACCAAACCAGACACCTATAAAGGAGCCAGCTGCAAGCAAGTAAAGGTTATGAG